>SJYX01016994.1:31344-55694 GCA_006410675.1 Oreotragus oreotragus
CTCTTCTTAATATCTTCTGCTTCTGTTGGGTACATACCATCTGTCCTTTATTGAGCCCATCTTTGCACAAAATGTTCACTTGGTATCTCTAATTTTCTTGAAGAGATCTCTAGTCTTTCCTATTCTATTGTCTTCCTCTATTTCTTTGCATTGGTCACTGAGGAAGGCTTTCTTATCCCTCTTTGCTATTCTTTGGAACTCTGCATTCAAATGGGTATATCTTTCCTTTTCCTCTTTGCTTTTCACTTCCCTTCTTTTCACAGCTGTTTGTAAGGCCTCCTCAAACAGCCATTTTGCTTTTTTGCATTTCTTTTTTGGGGATGGTCTTGATTTCTGTCTCCTGTACAATGTCATGAACCTCCGTCCATAGTTCATCAGGTGCTCTATCAGATCTAGTACCTTAAATCTATTTCTCACTTCCACTGTATAGTGATAAGGGATTTGATTTAGGTCATACCTGAATGTTCTAGTGGTTTTCTCCACTTTATTCAATTTCAGTCTGAATTTCACAATAAGGAGTTCATGATCTGAGCCACAGTCAGCTCTTGGTCTTGTTTTTGCTGACTGTATAGAGCTTCTCCATCTTTGGCTGCAAAGAATAAAATCAATCTGATTTTGCTGTCAAGCACCTGGTGATGTCCATGTGTAGAGTCTTCTCTCGTGTTGTTGGAAGAGGGTGTTTGCTATGACCAGTGCATTCTCTTGGCAGAACTCTATTAGCATTTGCCCGGCTTCATTCTGTACTCCAAGGTCAAATTTGCCTGTTACTCCAGGTGTTTCTTGACTTCCTACTTTTGCATTCCAATCCCATATAATGAAAAGGACATTTTTGGGGGGTGTTAGTTCTAGAAGGTCTTGTAGGTCTTCATAGAACTGTTCAACTTCAGCTTTTTCAGTATTATTGTTCAGGGCATAGACTTGGATTATTGTGATATTGAATGGTTTGCCTTGGAAACGAACAGAGATAATTCTGTCATTTTTGAGATTGCATCCAAGTACTGCATTTTGGACTCTTTTGTTGACTGTGAAGGCTATTCCATTTCTTCTAAGGGATTCCTGCCCGCTAGATATAATGGTCATCTGAGTTAAATGTACTAGGCATTGGACACTGCAAATTATAGCTAGCAGTATGATTTTAAAGGATAACTTGCATGTGAATCAAGTCAACAGTTGTTTTTTGAGCACCTCCTGTATGCCAGGTGTTAGGATTAGTATTTTTCAGGAGATAAAAACTGCCAGTTTGTTTCTAATTTGTCAACAGCTTACATTCCAAATGTTTGCTTATTATGCCAACTGACTGTACTTTGCAATATATTTCCATATATAATCAGTGTTATGCCTATAGAGACTAAAACCCCCCAAATTACCTGAATAATTATATCATTGAGCCACGAGGGCTAGAAGTCAGTGTTTCCGTGGGAAAATAAGCTCACAATTCCTACTTGAAAGGCCACATGCACTTCTCCCCGCGATGATGCTCTTGTTGAGCAGTGGAGGGAGGGTGCCAGACACCCAGGTGTGGGGCCTGGAGGGGATGAGAGTGGGTTCTGGGACTCTGGGAGCTTGTGGTTAGGGGACAGAGTTCTGGGGGTAAATGCAGAACTGAGACTGGGGTGGTAGAAGCTAATGATGATAAAAAGAAAAAGAAAAGAAGAAGGCTTGAGAGAGGAGATGGCAACAGGCAAAGTGATGCCTTGTCCCCTCCATCCGCTGTCCTAGGGCCCGCTGCTGCCCGGCACTGACCTGGGGCGGGGGCCAGAGGATGAGAAGGAGAGGAATGGAAGCCTGCTGAACCCCTCCTCCTCTTCTGAGGGCGGTTCTGGGGCTGGAGAACCAGACGAGGGAAAGGGACTCCCTATCCCACCTTCCTCCTCACTGCCGGGTTTACCAACATGACCTAATTGGAAAGTCAGTAGCTTTAAGACGTGAAGAATTGAATAACAAGTTTGACTGTGAAAAAGAGCCCTGGGAAGCAGAGGTACCTACTGAAGGGCCTGCTAAGGGCAGACAGCACAGAGGTAGGAATGTCAGTAGGGAGGAAGCATTGATGGGCAGGGAAGGGCGAAGAGGGGCAGGCAGGTCTTCAGACTGGAGGGGAAGGCAGAAGGTCAGGACTTGTGCTGACCAGCCGGTGGGCAGGGCCGCAGGCTGTCGCAGGATTCTTTGCTGTACAGACAGAATTTTCTCTGTGAGGGCAAACGAGGTCACCTGGTGAGAGAGAGCAGCAGGTGACCAGTGAGGGAGGGGGTGTTTTAGGAAGACAATAACAGGTTTAGGTTAGAGCCTAAAAGGGCGATAATACCTTCAAACCAAAATTTCACTTTTAAAACCTATCCTAAGAAAAGAATTAGAAATGTGAAAAAACTCTATAAACTAGATATTTATTTGTAGAGTTGTTTATAACCATTAGAAACAAATTAGAAAAATAAAAGTAATGCTTACCAGCAAAAGAGTGATTAAAAACTGTGCTACAGAATTACGCTAGTTTAAAATGATGCACTGGAAAAATTATGTAATGTCATAGTAAAATTCTACTGACATAATGGTAGGTACAAAAGGCAGGGTTTAGAATTTCATTTAAGATACTATTAATATGTATGGAGTGGCTGGAATGAAACAAACAATTAATATAGGTTCTCTGTTGAGAGATAGTATTACGGGTAATTGTTATTTCTGCCTTTTTCTCTTTTTGACATTTAAAAATTTTTATTTCATTTTGGAGTATAGTTGATTTACAATGTTGTGTTAGTTTCTTCTGTACAAAGAAGTGATTCAGTTACCCACATCCATATATCTATTTTTTTCAGATTCTTTCCTATTTAGGTTTTTACAGAACATTGAGTAGTGTTCCCTGTGTTAATCAGGAGGTCCTTGTTTGTTGTCTGTTTTAAATATAATAGTGAGTGTATGTCAATCCCAAACTCCCCGTTTACTCCTCTCCCCCACCACATTTCCCCTCTGGTTACCGTGAGTTTGTTTTCTAACTCTGTGAGTCTGTTTCTGTTTTATAAATAAATTTATTTCCTGAATTTTTTTTTATAGTGGACAAACTTACTTTTAAAATATGAACAATGATTTTAAAGTCTTTTAAAATTTTAACCAAGACAATTATTTAAAGCAAACAACTGCATATCTCCTAGTGTTCATATTTTAAATGCTTGTATTTAATGTCTAAATTCACGTTGCCTTTCCCAGGTCATCCAGAAATTTATCCTTTAGTGTTAACTACCAAGACCCAGGAAATATTTAACTGCAGAGTAGATGAAGATGTCACAGAAGAACAACCTTACAAGCTTATCAAAAAAGAAGACATTTTTGCAGACTTTGCAAACAGAGCTGCAGTGTCTGATTTCTACCCAGTCAAAACCATTGTTCAGGTAAGATGTCTCCCCTCTTTATGTTTCCGCCTTACTCAAGAGGTTCCTGATACATAATCGCAGAAGTTGGAGACATTCTTGAGCTCAAATCTGACATTTCCCATTACCTTAAGCAAATGATATCTTGTCCCTGTCTCTTTGGGAGTCCTTCTCAATGACCCTTTGTGAAAAACAAACTCCTATCAGTGTCAGATTGTCTTATTCCACACCCAGAAAAGCTCGTTCTTGCCCTATTTTAACTAGAAAGGGAACCTACTCTATTTTCCCATACTGCTTTCATTGTAAACATTCATAATTTTAGTCCTAATTTGTCTGCAAGCATGCTAAAGAGTACAACACCAGATAAAAGGAATATTTCTTTTCTTCCTTGTTAGAAATAAAATTGCATAGTAAATTTCCCTGAACCCATTGTGCTTTTTTTTTTTTCCTTTCTTTCTTAAACTTTTTATTTTGTATTGGGCTATTAAAGTTGGCTTAAAGCTCAACAGTCAGAAAACTAAGATCATGGCATCCGGTGCCATCACTTCATGGGAGGTAGATGGGGAAACAGTGGAAACAGTGTCAGACTTTATTTTGGGGGGCTCCAAAATCACTGCAGATGGTGATTGCAGCCATGAAATTCCAAGACGCTTGCTCCTTGGAAGGAAAGTTATGACCAACCTAGATAGCATATTCAAAAGCAGAGACATTACTTTGCCAACAAAGGTCTGTCTAGTCAAGGCTATGGTTTTTCCAGTGGTCATGTATGGATGTGAGAGTTGGACTGTGAAGAAAACTGAGCACCGAAGAATTGATGCTTTTGAACTGTGGTGTTGGAGAAGACTCTTGAGAGTCTCTTGGACTGCAAGGAGATCCAACCGGTCCATTCTAAAGGAGATCAGTCCTGGGTGTTCTTTGGAGGGAATGATGCTAAAGCTGAAACTCCAGTACTTTGGCTACCTCATGCGAAGAGTTGACTCATTGGAAAAGACTCTGATGCTGGGAGGGATTAGGGGCAGAAGGAGAAGGGGACGACAGAGGATGAGATGGCTGGATAGCATCACTGACTCGATGGACGTGAGTTTGCGTGAACTCCGGGATTTGGTGATGGACAGGGAGGCCTGGCGTGCTGCGATTCATGGGGTTGCAAAGAGTCGGGCACGACTAAGCGACTGAAATGAACTGAACTGAACTGAACTGATAGCCAATTAACAATGTTGTGGCTTTGTAGTAGAGCCTGAAGTCAGGTAAGTTTATTCCTCCAGTTCCATTCTTTTTTCTCAAAATTGCTTTGGCTATTCGAGGTTTTTTGTATTTCCATACAAATCTTGAAATTATTTGTTCTAGTTCTGTGAAAAATACCACTGGTAGCTTGATAGGGATTGCATTGAATCTGTAGATTGCTTTGGGTAATATATTCATTTTCACTATATTGATTAAAGTAAAATGGAAGCTCTAAAAATAAAATTAAATTAAATTAAAAAAAAAAAACAATGTTGTGATAGTTTCTGGTGAACAGTGAAGGGACTCAGCCATTCATATTATCCACCCATTGTGTTTCAAGAGCTTTTGTAAGTTAATAAAATAACTGCAATTTGGGGTTATTAACAATAGATTAGCACTATGGTTATCGTCTATGATTGATTGATTAAAGAAATATTAATTTTGTGTCAATATCTGAATAAACTGAATGACTGCTGAACATTAACCTTCTCTTTTGATTATGTTTTTGTAGGAATATCCTGGAGATGCGCTTCTCCTTGTTTATGATAGAGACTTCAAGTATGGACTTAACTTTTATCTTATTGGAACTGAAGAGGGCAAGGAAAACTATTTAAATGTAAGCACACCCTAGGTCAGTGCAACCTGTTGATTGTCAGAAGGAAGTACTACCTCTGGGGATGGGGAGCAAACATGTTCATGATTATTCTTGTTCGGCTCTGATTCCCTGGGACCTAGAGTAGGTGAGCAGTAAGTATGCAGTGAGGTAGCTAAGACATCTCCTTCTTTGCTCTTCACTTACCTAATGAGAGTGGAAACAGTGAATCTGCTCTCAGCCATTCATTGGCCTATATTCCTGGTTCTTCTCCTGCCATCTCCATGACTTCAGGTAAGTTACTGAACCTCTCACCTGCAAAATTGTGGTACCAGTAGAGCTGTCGTGAAGATTAAATAAGCCAAAACAGGAAAAGCCCTTTGTACAGTGCCTGACACAAAGCTGGGGCTTCATACATATTTGCTATGATTATTCAAAAGCAAAAGTTTGAAAGGACAACTTGGTCAGTGGGCAGTTGAAGGGAACGGGGTGTCAAAGATAAGCAAAAAATAAAAGAATGGTAGTTTCCAAGGAAAAGAAGTCAATTCACCTTTGGGGTGTTGCATTCAAAGTGGTCATGAAAGGTAACAAGTTTCCTTCCGGTCTAGCATCCTCATGAGGAAGTGTATTCAAAGTGAGGGAGACAGAGGAGTTTGCATGGTTGCCCAGTAGCAAGAAAAATAAAAGAATGCCGTGGAGTTTTAAAATACCTAAGACTTTTAAAATTTGATATATTTGTTAGTCAACATTTTCAATTTCATTTTTATGGTTGTTTTTCTCTTTGTTTTAGTTTTTTATTATGGTGGAATATTTCCAGTGTATGGAAAGGTATACATGATGAAACAAATATATATGTAGAATTAACAAATGTTAATATTGATATTTTATCATATTTACTTTAAAGTCTTTTGAAACAAAATATAACAGATAACGTTTCATTCCCTCTTACACATCCTTCTTAATTCAATTTTTCAAACATCTCTCTAAGGAAGTATTGTTCTAAGGTTGTTATCGTCTTTTGTTCATGGTTTGATACTGTCACCATGTATCTATATTCTACAGATAATATATCTTATTGCTTAAAATTTACATGAAATTATACAACCTGTTTTGCAGCTTCTGTTTGTCACTGAATTGTAAAATTCTAGGATCTATTCATTTTGATTCATTTAGACATCATATACACACAGATTGAGTTTGTTCATTCCAATTGTTTTATGAGAGTTTATTTTCTGATTATTCCATAGTGTATCAACCCTTTCCCTACTGACATTCATTTAATTGCCTATTTTTTTTCACTATTATGAATAAGGTAGCAATGAACGTCTATAGATCTATATCTGTATTTATATCCATATCTGTATCTCTCTGCACCTCTTCCTTGCGGACATCTTGGTTTAAAAAAATTCACTCTTTATAATTTAGTGGATATCATGTTTATTCATACATGTAATCTTCTTATCAAAAACCACTATTAAATCAGAGAAAATTAGTTTTGTATTTTATCAAGTTTTAGCATTCCATATTCTTCAGTACTTATCACACATCTTTTCCCTTTACTCTTCTCCCATCTTTTTATTTTTTCAGCTTCCTTTTTTGTCCTTAAATTCTTTCTTTTTTGCCCTTTATTCTTCCCTTTTTTGCTTCGCTTCCTTTTCATAACTGAACAGCATGAACCAACAAAGAAGAAAAACAATAAGGGAGAGCTTAATGAATTTATATAAAAGTAAAGTTTATTGCAAAATATACATGTGTAATTATAACCTAAATTTGGTTATATATGTGTGTATTTTTTGCTGAACTTATCTCTTTTAAAAAATTGAAGAATAGTTGATTTACAATGTGTGTCAGTTTCAGGTATACAGCAAAGTGATTCAGACATATATATACACACACACACACACATATATACACACAAATACTTACATATATATTCTTTTTCAGATTCTTTTCCCTTATAGATTATGACAAAATATTGAGTGTAGTTTCCTGTGCTATACAGTAGGTCTTGTTGGTTATCTATTTTATACATAGCAGTTTGTATATGGGGCTTCCCAGGTGGCGCTAGTGGTAAGGAATCCACCTGCCAATACGAGACACAGGAAACATGGGTTCAATCCCTGGGTTGGGAAGATCCCCTGGAGAAGGAAATGCAACCCACTCCAGTATTCTTGCCTGGAAAATCTCATGGACAGAGGAGCCTGGTGGGCTACAGTCCAAAGGGTCGCAAAGAATTGGACACAACTGAGCGAGTTTGCACACATTCACGCACATTAGCATGTACATGCTAACCCCAAACTTCTAACTTATTTCTCTTCCCTTTTCCTCTTTGGTAACTGTAAGTTTGTTTTCTGGTAATACATTTAGAATGCTATTTATTTTATTCCAGCCCCCAGAACTACCAGAAGGACAAGAAGAATACAAAGATCATATTCCTGAAGAGACATATATTTATAAGCCACCTATTTCTAAACCATGGGTTTCTTTGGGCAGTGAAAAAGAAATTGAAGAAGAGTCAGTTAAGGAATCTACTAAACAGGTCAGCAGCTTGAATATAATCACCTGCCTAGAGCTGAGCAGCACTTATTCCTGAGGAATCCATATGCTTTGCTATGTTTGCTGTGGGGTTATGGTTTTTCTTTTGATAGAAGAATGGTCACTGTCTTTAGGTGGGTGTTATGGGTTGAAAAACAAGGGTTAGACCGCCCTCGTGACTTCCCTGGTGGCTCAGATGGTAAAGCGTCTGTCTACAATGTGAGAGACCTGGGTTCGATCCCTGGGTTGGGAAGTTCCCTGGAGAAGGAAATGGCAACCCACTTCAGTACTCTTGCCTAGAAAATCCCATGGACCGAGGAGCCTGGTGTCTGTCTATGGGGTCTCAAAGAGTCAGACATGACTGAGCGACTTCACTTCACTTTATGGGTTGAATTATATCTCCTCCCGAAAGATAAGTTCAAGTCTTACCCTCCAGTACTTCAGAAAGGAAATAAGGGGAGTTTTATACAATATGGCAGTGGTCTTTATAAGAAGATGGGGTTGTGAAGACAGAGACACCAGGAGAAGACCATGGAAGATGGGGGCAGAGGTTGGAGTGATGGATCTGCCCCCAGGGAACACCTAGGATTGCTGGCTGAGGCAGCAGAAGCAAGGAAAGAGGCAGGGAACCCATTCTCCTGCAGAGTCTTCAGAAGGAACCAACCCTCTAACAGCTCTTTTCCTTATTTTTAGAGTTGGGGTATAGTTGCTCTACCATATTGTGTTGGTTTCTGCTGTACAAGGAAAGGAATCAGCTATATATACACACATCCATCCTTATTACAGACTTCTAGCCCCCACAAACAACTGAGAATAAATTCCTGTTGCTTTAAGCCACATAGTCTGCGGTGTGTGATTATGGCAGCCCTAGGAAACTAGGGCATTCCCAGAGCAGCCCCTGCGAGGAGCAGTTGTGTACAAGTGATTAAAGTGTCTCAGAAAAGAATGGGGGGAGCAGCAGGACAGAGACACAGCAGAAGCCTTGCAAGGGTGCACTCTTAGGCCAAAGTCTAGCAGAGGGAAGGCTTCAGTCTGCACCCCCAGGGAGCTCTGGAGTGTAAGTTATACCTCAGAGTTGTCCCAAACAGAAACAAAAGAGATCGGCTTACCTGTGTCTCCTACTATCCATCCCTGGTCGGGATATAAACTGCCAGTCGCTTCCTGTTCCTTGTACCATCAGGCAAAGTGGCCTGGTGGCCCTAGAGCATCCTCCATGGAGGAGCAGTAGGTGGTGGCTTTGGGAACCGAGAGCGCAAGACCTGGAAAGGTGCACAGAAATTACATCCAAGAGGATGTGGGCAGAGCACCCGTGCTGTCGACCACAGATCTGTTCTTCTCCAGAGACTTTTGTCTCCTTTACTGCTCACCTGTGTTGCAGATTACATATATGATTTCTCGAAAACGAAGTGAATTTGGCGCCCCCATTAAGTTCAGTGACCAGAATGCTTCCAGTGTGAAAGATGCCTATATTGAATGTACAGCCTACCCAGATAAAAATTTCACCCTTAAGCAACTTGAGAGAGATGTTGGCATGCAAGTAGTCCCCCAAATCAAGGAAGCAAGTACTCAGACAAGATGGTAAGTATGAAATGAATATATATATATATATTTTTCCAAAGCAACTATGGTAAAACCTAGCAGTATCTGATTACTGTGAGAGAGCTTTATAATAGAAACTAATTGATAGTAATGCCACATCTCCACAGAGTAATCCAGCTCAGAAAAACTAATTGTAATCACCGATGCTTTTTTAAAAATCTTACTACGAAAATGAAATACAAGTGTATATATGGCTGTGCAAAGGGGCTTCCCCAGTGACTCAGTGGTAAAGAATGGGCCTGTAAAACAGGAGATGCAAGTTCAATCCCTGGGTAAGGAAGATCCCCTGGAGTAGGGTATGGAAACCCACTCCCGTATTCTTGCCTGGAAAATCTCATGGACAAGGGACCCTGGCAGGCTACAGTCCATGGGCTCGCAAAGAGTCAGACACGACTAAAGCAACTCAGCACATATGCAGGCTCACTTTTAGGATTAAAAAACTTTTATTTTAATAATGTTAGGTCTATAGAAGATAAGCCACAAATGTTGGATATGATTTTGAGACCTAGAGAAAGAGAAAATTGCCCAGAATTTTTTTAATGACCTGAACAGTTCCAGGGGGTGGTGTAAGCAGAGTTCGCAAAGGACCAGCCCAGGTTGGGTGGATGGAGTAGCAGAGGCAGAAGATAAGCAGATTCTCTGTGGCAGGCAGGAAGGAGTTTTTCACGTTCTGAAGCAAAGAAGAGGAAAGATTAGAGCTATTAAATAAGTTGAGCCAGATTAATTCTTGAGAGCTTAGTATTGAAACACCAACTAAAAATCTTAATTTATCTACTTTAAAAAAAAATGGAATATATAGTGGAACTATATGTAATCTTATCCTGTATTTTCTAAGTCTCCTGTAAATGTGTTATCATACTTTCATAATTAAAAACATTTAAATAAAATAAGATGAGCAAGGCAGTATGTATTGGAGTACAGAGCTATAGTTGAAGAGACTGACCAGAGTCTGTGTGTGTGTGTGTGTGTGTGTGTGTGTGTGTGTGTGTGTGAGTTGTTTAGTCATGCCTGACTCTTTGCGACCCTATGGACTGTAGCCTGCCAGGCAGCTCTGTCCATGGGATTCTCCAGGCAAGAATACTGAAGTGAATTGCCATGCCTTCCTCCAGGGGATCTTCCTGACCCAGGGATCAAGCCCATGTCTCCTGCATTGCAGGCAGATTCTTTACCCACTGAGCCACCTGGGAAGCCTAGATAAGAGTCTTCTATAATTAAACATGGTCACAGGTAAAGTGTGACCAGTGTCTAAAATAAAGTGGTGGCAGTAAACCAAGAAAGAGTGAAAAGGAGATATGTGTAAACACAAAATCCTAAAACTCCCATCATTAGAACCAACAAGCAATTAGCTAATTCCTCTGCTTTTTTTTTTTTTCTTAACAACAAAACTCTCCACAGAAGTTTTCCACATTTTCTAATTCTACCTTCTCTTCTTCCATTCTGTCTTAAGCCCACTCTAGTCTTAACACGGTCACCAAAGACCTGCAGTGGTCTGATTGCCTGACCCCATTTTCAGATAGCCTCTCTCTCCATTGCTCAGCAGTATTGAACATGGTTGACTGTTTCTTCCTCTTGGCTTATGAGCAATATTCAATGTACTCTTTCTAACTCACTGGCAGCTGCTTCTCAGTCTTACTGGATCCTTGTCCTCCCAACTTCTAAACATTAAAGGACCCCCAAATCTAACTCCTTTTGATGTTTTTTTCTAACTACACTTAATCCTTGGGTGAATTTTTTAAGTTAGAGCACATGTAAATAGATACCAGGGGTCAGGACAAAACATGAGTCAGAAGCCAGGGAGAAATATGCACAGACAGGCCAAACCAAAAGAGGTGAAGAGAAAGACAAGGATTGGTAGACAAGGACTGGTAGTCAAATCTTGGCAGAGAATTAGGACATCAAAAATCATTAAACACTGACAAGTAAGGGTAAGACTGGAAGGAGAGTCGTGATTCGTTAGTACAAAAGAAACTTGGATTTTGAGACAAATTTCTTAGTCAAGCCAACTAGAGGTTTCTGTTTACTCAGCCATAAAAAGGAATGAAATTGGGTCATTTGTAGAGATGTGGATGGACCTAGAGAAATTGGGTCATTTGTAGAGATGTGGATGGACCTAGAGTCTGTCATACAGAATAAAGTAAGTCAGAAACAGAAAAACAAATACTGTATATTAACACATATATGTGGAATCTAGAAAAATGGTACAGATGAACCTATTTCCAGGGCAGCAAACATAGAAACGGACTTGTGGACAGAGCAGTGGAAGGGAAGGAAGGGAGGAATTGGGAGATGAGGATTGACATATAGACACTACCATGTGTAAAATAGGTAAATAGTGGGACCCTGCTATAAAGAACAGGAAGCTCATCTCGGGGCCCTGTGATGACCTAGATGGATGGGATGTGGGTGGAGTGAGAGGAGGTCCAAAAGGGAGGGGATATATGTATACATATAGCTGATTCACTTCATTGTACAGAAGAAACGAATGCAGCATTGTAAAACAACAATACTCCAAAAAAATAAAAAGAATGAGTCAGCCAGGGTAGATTCCAGAAGGAACTTATGACAGCAGGGACCCTAACCACAGGACTTTAGATTTAGTAGGTTCTCCATGCATGTTGAGTGATTATGATGGACAGTTGTTTCTATGTAGATGGAGAGAAAAAATGAGAAATAGCTGCAGATCTTGACCCACAAAGTGGAGGAAAGTGTGGAGGAGTGAATCAAAAGGAATTCAAATAGTTCACATCCATGTAACTTAGGAGAATGCTGGTACCATTTACTAAGATCAGAAATTAGGTGGAAAAGATGGGATATATGATTGTGATGGAAGAAGTAAAAAAAAAGTCAGAGATGAGGCTCAAAGATTAATGACTATGAAAACAAATGTTTACAGTGTTCTTACGACATACCACACATTTTTCTAAGTACTTTGCACACACAACTCAGTTAATTCTCACAACTGCCATCTGAGGTAGACACTATTTCCATTTTACAAATAAAGAAACTAAAGCAAAGAGGTTAAAAATGAAAGCGCAATGTTTAGAACCTAATTTAAATTTTAAGCAGTAATGAATAGATTTGCTGAGAAACAACAAAACAAATCACATGTTAAAAAGTGAGAGTGACTCAGTCGTGTTGCTACTTTGATGAAACCACCAAGAGCCACATAATCCTACCCAGAGGGTCCTAGTGTGGATAGAAACCAAAAGGAAAAGCTAAGATCTGAACCCAAGTCTCTGGTTCCAACACCAACCGTCTTTCTCTCCATCATCCTGTCTTCTCCTGTGGACACTGATCTAGGCAGGGAAAAAAGAAGTTACTGTTCAATGAAATATGAACACAACTCTCTTTAGCACTCTTTTTGATTACTATCTATTAATATACTTGCCTTTCAGAGACATGTTACTGACATTTGTTTGACAAACACAGATTACATACAACCTAAATTTTTGGAGCACTTAAAATGTGCTAGACACTGTTCTACAAGATTTGCATCTATTAACAACACATTCAATCCTTGCCATGACACTGTGAGCTAGAGGAAATTAAGAACTTCAGTTAGAGACTAAAAAACAGGCACAGAGAGGTTCAGTATTGGGTTGGCAAAAAAAGTTCATTTGGGTTTTTCCATATGATGTAACAGAAAAACCCCCCAAAAATTTTTCGGCCAACATATAATTAATTAGGTCAGGGTCACGTAGCTAGTAAGTGGCAGAACTCGGCTTCAAAGCCAGGCGGCCTGTCACCAGAGTGCACTCTCTTAAGGATTATATCATATGATCTTTCTACAGCCCCATACTCTAAAATCAAGAAGCTCATGCAGTCTAGTGGGTGAGACTGACAAAGCCCAGGGGTATAATACGATGTATAATGTCCAAGGGTAGAGGTGAATACTGAGATCAAACTGGCTGGAATAATTTCTCCCAGAATCCTGCTGTCATTACTGCCAAAATGTAAATCATTTCTGGTTTTGTACATTTAGAGCAGAGTTTCTCAACCTCAACACCACTGTCTGGATAATTCTCTGCTGTGGGTGGGGGGGCAGTGCCGTCTTATGTTCTCTAGGGTGTTTAACAACATCTCTGGGCTCCATGCACTAGGTGCCAAAAGTACTTCCAGTTGCGACAACCAAAATTGTTTCCAGACATTACCAAATATTCCTGGATTGAGAAGATCAGGATCTCACTGGTTTAGAAACTCTGATTTAATGAAATGAAGAAAGAATGAAAAACAAATGTAACAAAATGTTAATGATTGAGAACAGACTTGTGGGCACAGTGTGGGAAGGAGAGAGTGGGACTAATTGAGAGAGTAGCACTGACATATATATACTAGCATATGCGAAATAAGTAGCTAATGGGAAGCTGCTATGAATATATAATATAGGGACCCAGCCTGGCAGCTCTGTTGTGACCTAGAGAGGCAGGATGGGGAGGCAGTGGGAGGGAGGGGATATATATATATATACTTATGGCTGATTCACGTTGTTGTACGGCAAAAACCAACACAACATTGTGAAGCAATTACCTTCCAATTAAAAGTTTTTAGAAATGTTAATAATTGATGAATCTTGGTGAAGAGTGTATGGGAATTTATTAGACCCTTCTTAAAACTTTTCTCTAAGTTTAAAATAGTATCTACAGATTCTGTCTTCCTTTCCATTCTATTGCTAAGCAACATCCTAGACCTTCCAAGCTAGGGCCACACCAAACGGCGTGAACCTGGAAGGTATACACTGTTGAACACGTGAGGATGTTTTCCTAACGGCAAATTACCATTTATTTACCATGGTTTCTATTACTTAAGTCTTTTTCTTGATTTGTCATAGGTTTACAAAGATGGGGATGTTGTGGATGTTGAGGATGATCGTCACAATGATAGGAATTTACAAAAATATGTTTAAAATGAGAATTTGAATTCAGTTCAGATATAATTTTTGGATGTGCCATCCTTATCTCTAATTCCTATGTTGCTGCACTCTTATTGGCTCTGAAAGAGAAGCGTCTTCAGAATGCCCCCTTCACTCATACCAGGGCCCTAGGCAGACCCTGAGGACTTCTAAACCAGAGAAAAAGTTTGAAGGTCTCATCAAGGTGATATCAGAGTTCAAATGAGTGAAACCACTGGTGGACAAGTCTGCCAGCTGTGCCAAAAGGCTGGGTTCTATTTTTTCCCCAAATTAAAAATATGCTAGACAAATTCATACATAGCCCAAGTTAAGCTTTTTTTATTTTTAAGGAAACATTTTAAGAGTAAATGTCTTGAAAACTCCAACAACTCGCAAAAAGTTGTTACCTAGCGAGAATCTGGTTCAAATTTTCAGTATAATTATTCAGAAACAGCTTATTAACTATTTGCCACTCATTCACAACAAGTATGCTATAGTTTTTCCTATGTGGATAATTAGAAAGAAACCAGAATATCTGAGGTTTCTTTTCCTTTCCACACAAAAAATCAATAATTATTGAAAATTTTCCTAAGAACACTGAAAATGAGAAGTCTGTCTGTATACAATCAATTTTGAGGGAATAAATGGCCTATAGCCAGTTCTCAATTATCTACACTGTATATTGTCTTTAGACTTGGACTTTTATTCTTCCCTTTCAATTGCCATACTTATAAAGAAAGGGATAGTGAGGCGCTTCATAATTCCTTCCATGAGATGTGGGATGGAGGAGCCAGAACTCTAAGAAGAAAGAGGGAAAATTGGTACAGGAATTTTAACAGCCCTGGCCAAGAATAAAAAAGAAACCCACATAACCATCACAACCATGCTTCCCACTCTAAAACTGTTTTAAGGTTTGGCTAATTTTTTAAAATCAAAATAAACCTTGCTTTGTTCTGGAAGAAAACTGTTTTAGAAATGAGTTCCTTCCTTGTCATAGAATTTTGTCTAGAACAAACTAAAGCAAGCATTATTTGCAAAAGAAGAAAATGAACTGAGAGGAAAGTGAGAAACTTCAAGGGAGTTCAAAGCAACTGAGAAACATTCATCTTGAGGTTAAGAAAAAGAAAAAAAAACAATACCCATGGGCTTTCACTCAGACTACAAGCTTTGCAAACCTCAGATTCATCACGCTCAGGAACCACGCAGTACAGTGCAGGGAAATCAGAGAAAAGGTGTTGTCTTCACTTCTCCCTTATGAATTACTTCCCAGGGCAGGCTGAAACAGAAAGAAATGATTTTGAAAATGCTATTAATAACAAATGCTTCTACTTGAAACTGAATTTAAACCTTGAAGCTCTGGATGTGAACCTGCCCTACACAGAGTGATTCAAACTTTAATGTGCATATGAACCTCCTGGGCATCTTGTTAAAATACAGGTTCTGACTCAGTAGATTTGGGGTGGAACCCGTCACTCTGCATTTCTAATAGCTCCAGGTCATGGTGATGCTGCTGGTCCAAGGAAATGCATCTAGTTTGAAAGATGAAGTACAAAAAGAATTTAGCCCAGAATATTCAGTTATGCAGTGAATCGCTGTTGTTGTTTAGTTGCTAAGTCCTGTCCGACTCTTTTGTGGGGACTGTAGCCTGCCAGGTTCCTTTGTCCATGGGATTTCCCAGGCAAGAATATTGAAGTGAGTTACCATTTTCTTCTCTGGGATATTTTCTCGACCCAGGGATCAAACCCACATCTCCTATATTGGCCGGCGGACTCTTTACCAACGTGCTACCAGGGAAACCCACAGTGAACAGCAGTGAATGATTAATGACAGAGGTGTTAAATGGTGCCCTTGTTTAATGTGCTGGGAATATCTATTAAGATACTTACTGCTTATATTTAATCATCTAACTAAAGGGTTTTTTTTTTCTTTAGGAAATTCATAATTGAAAATCACTCTTTCAACTTACCGTATTTATTTTTAAAAAATCAGGTTATTTGGACTTTCAGTCATTAGGGTAAAACCTTGGGTGGCATTCTAATTGTGGGAAAGCTCCTAGAGGCCTTGGGAGTGGGCTGAGTTTTCAAGCCTAAGCACATAAAGGGACAATAGACATTATAGCAACTTATAAAACAGGAACTTGTCAAGCTGAGTTCCTTAAACGAAGATGAGTACTCAGATTTTTTTTCAAAGGAGCAATATTAGTACTTTTAGCAGGATAATTTTTCATTTTTAGGGACTGTCTCATGCATGTGGGAAGATTAGAAATAGAATTAAACACACCTGCACTTGCCAGACGCTGACAGCTAAAACCACCACACAGACATGCATATACACACATTTCTAAACTCCAAATCTTCCCTTGAGAAACTCTCATTTGTTGTTTTGAATTATACATATAGTATAATTATTATATATATCAGTATAATAATTATATATAAATACAGTAATTAGTATACATGATCATTTGGTACTGAATATGGCTAAAAGAATTTGCTCTTTCTATCAATTTGGAGTTTTCAAAAAGCAGATGAGATCAAGTTCAAAGTAGACATTTACTGAGACGTTCACTGTGAAAAATAAAGGAAGAGGAAGCATGATTGAGCAGGGAGAGCTTCAGACAAAGTCTCAGCCAATCGACAGAGAGCTGCAGAGGAAGACGGCCTGTTGGAGGAGTCCTGCCTGGGGCAGAATCGGCAGCCCTGGGGCCTGTAGCCGCCGAGCTCTCATTGACCCACAGAGAGCATGACCTTGGCTGGGAAGCTGAGGCAGATCGTGATGCTCTTAGAGGCTATTGTAGGTTTCCCCCGTGGCTCAGTGTAAAGAATCTGCCAACCGTGCAGGAGACGTGACTTTGAGCCCTGGGTCGGGAAATCCCCTGGAGGAGGGCATGGCAATCCACTTCAGTATTCTTGCCTAGAGGAACCCATGGACGAGGAACCTCGTGAGCTACAGTCCATGGGGTTGTAAAGAGTCAGGCATGACTGAAGCAACTGAGCATGCAGAGGCTGTCAGCTAACAGTACCCTGGCACTAGATGTTCTGAGTAGCACACTGCCATGAATTTTTTTTCGCTTAAGTCATTGAATATTTCACACAGGTGTTAATCATTATGAAATACAAGTCATTTAATATTTCACACAGGTGTTACTCATTAGTTATGAAATACAACCGAGAACATTTTTTATTGCAGTATAAATGAAGCAGGAGAAGCTGCTCTAAGACATGTCATTGAATACTAAAATTCAACCTCTTAATTCTTCTTTTCTCATTTACAAAATAGTATGGAAATAGCCCTACAGCAAAATGAAATCATGAATACATTTATTCATGACTGGAAATGCCTGGCAGAAGAAGAAGGCACCTTTGGGGATAAGACGGATACCCACCTGAAAGAGTACCAGTCCTTTACTGACCTTCACAGCCTAACCGAGAAGATGATCACCTGCGTCTCCTGGCATCCGGTCATCTACGGTGAGGCAGAGTCTTGACTGGGATTCCCTCCTGGGATGACGTCAGAATAACCTGTTGCTTTTGTATGTAAAGTTGCAAACTGGCTCACTTCCAATAAGACAGTCTATTCCTGAGTGCCTGCACCTGCCAGGAGCTTTCTTCACCCTCTCTTCATCTCTCCTCCCAGCTACCTTTTGGGACCACACTGTGGTCTGTACTTCATAAGGAGAGGACCAGAGCTCCCACGTTGCCCAGTTGGTGTAATGCCAAATCTGGATTTGACTGGGACTTGTTGGGCTCCCAAGGCTAGCTTCACTCCCTGCAAGACTCCGCCTCTCTGATTACTGGGCAAGATAAGAGACACATCTCCTTTAAAGTGCTCAGCAGCTAAGAGGGTAGGAATGTGCGAGGGCGGAACGATGGACAGAACCAGCCTTGCTCTCTTCCTTCCTCCTTTCCTGCCCAGTGTTGGCCCTCTCCTCACAAAAAAACAAGCATCTTTTGTTCTTACCAAGTCTTCAAAGTGCACCATTGATTTTAAATCAAGAGTCCATCTCAATTTGGACCAGCCACAGTCAAGTGCTAATAAGCAACAGTGGCTACTGGCAACCAATGTATTATTAGACAGTGCGGCTCTAACAATACTCTTGGTCTCCTGTAGAATATTTTTACACAGGTTCCATTAAAATGGAAGTGAACAGTGACTATGTAGAAAAACAAAACCTAAAAACCATTCTCTGTGCACAATGGCTGCAGATTTTAATTCCCAGTTGTGTTCCAAACAGGGCTAATTGCTGTGTCGGTGGCTGTACGACTGTCCTTCGAAGAGAGGGTCCACTTTTCTGGGAAATTATTGCTGCAACCATCACTGATTCTTTTCTGGAGTTTCTCCGATCCCATACATCCTCAGGTAATACAGGAGAGTCATCCATATGGTCTAAAAATTTCAAATACTACTTTCGCATATCTTTAGCAGTTTTAATTGCAAATCATTTTATAATCCCTTAAGGTTGTAAACCCCTATAAATCTAGGCTTTCTTCGGAAATTTTTTTTCATTCAATTTAAACTCAAGTTTACACTCAGCTTATTGAAAAAGTTTATTGAACAAATCAACATATTGTTTTTAAAAATATTGTAAGAGAAATGTTCAATTGATTTTAAAAGAGCAAACTCCTTTATGGGTTTTATTTCAATACTAATTGTTCAAATGCAAAGAGACTTTAGTTTCCCATGAACTCCCTCGATTCCAAGGATCACCAGCAGGAGATAGTAATGAGTAAAGATGACTGTGTGGGAGATGGTGGGGAGTGGTGGGAACTGTGGCTCTGGAGAGTGCACAGCCCATCTGTGGGGACAGTACTCTTCAGCTTATGCTGTCAAGTGTTTCCACTTGTCAACAGAACCCAGCAATTTTGTGGGAAATCTCCCAAGTTTTAAATGCCTCAACTAAAACTAAACCAAAACACACAGCAATCCAAATAAAATAGGCTGATGGCTGGGTTTATCCCCAACAGTGTTCAATTTCCAATGTCTGCTCAAGATGAGTTCTGTTTATGGGGAGGGAGTTTATAGTATTAAATTTTTTTCAACATACTTAAATATGTTAATATTTTGTTTCTATAAAGCATTAACTAAAGTTTCCCTAATAAGCCTTCAGTTCAGTTTAGTTGCTTAGTTGTGTAACTCTTTGTGACTCCATGAACCGTAGCACGCCAGGCCCCCCTGTCCATCACCAACTCCCAGAGTTTACCCAAACTCATGTCCATTGAGTCAGTGATGCCATCCAGCCATCTCATCCTCTATCATCCCCTTCCCCCCCTGCCCCCAATCTTTCCCAGCATCAGGGTCTTTTCAAATGAGTCAGCTCTTTGCATCAGGGGCCCAAAGTGTTGGAGGGTCAGCTTCAACATCAGTCCTTCCAATAAACAACCAGGACTGATCTTTAGGATGGACAGGTTGGATCTCCTTGCAGTCCAAGGGACTCTCAAGAGTCTTCTCCAACACCACAGTTCAAAAGCATCAATTCTTCAGCACTCAGCTTTCTTTATAGTCCAACTCTCGCATCCATACATGACCATTGGAAAAACCATAGCCTTGACTAGATGGACCTTTGTTGACAAAGTAATATCTCTGCTTTTTAATATGCTGTCTAGATTGGCCATAACTTTCCTTCCAAGGAGTAAGTGTCTTTTAATTTCATGGCTGCAATCACCATCTGCAGTGATTTTGGAAGTGAAGTCGCTCAGTCGTGTCCAACTCTTTGTGACCCCATGGACAGTAGCCTACTGGGCTCCTCCGTCCATGTAATTTTCCAGGCAAGAGTACTGGAGTGGGTTGCCATTTCCTTCTCCAGAGGATCTTCCCAACCCAGGGCTCGAACCCAGGTCTCCCGCAGTGTAGGCAGATGCTTTACCGTCTGAGCCACAAGGGAAGCCCAAAGGATTAAGTAACATGCCCAATGTCTTTCAGCTAAGTATCAGAAAGTGAAAGTGAAGTCGCTCAGTCGTGTTTGACTCTTTGCGATCCCATGGACTGTAGACTACCAGGCTCCTCCGTCCATGGGATTCTCCAGGCAAGAGTACTAGAGTGGGTTGCCATTTCCTTCTCCAGGAGATCTTCCCAACCCAGGAATTGAACCCGAGTCTCCCGCATTGCAGGCAGATGCTTTTACAGCCTTTCCCTTCTCCAGAGGATATTCCCAACTCAGGGGTCGAACCCAGGTCTCCCACATTGCAGGCAGATTCTTTACCAGCTGAGCCACAAGGGGAGCCCAGTGATTTTGGAGCCCCCCAAAATAAGGTCAGCCATTGTTTCTACTGTTTCCCCATCTATTTGCCATGAAGTGATGGAACCAGATGCCATGATCTTTGTTTTCTGAATGTTGAGCTTTAAGCCAACTTTTTCACTCTCCTCTTTCACTGTCATCAAGAGGCCCTTTAGTTCTTCTTCACTTTCTGCCATGAGGGTGGTCATCTGCATATCTGAGGTTATTGATATTTCTCCCGACAATCTTGATTCCGGCTTGTGCTTCCTCCAGCTCAGTGTTTCTCAGGATGTACTCTGCATATCAGTTAAATAAGCAGGGAGTCTTGACGTACTCCTTTTCCTATTTGGAACCAGTCTGTTGTTCCATGTCCAGTTCTAACTGTTGCTTCCTGACCTGCATACAGGTTTCTCAAGAGGCAGGTCAGGTGGTCTGGTATTCCCATCTCTTTCAGAATTTTCCAGTCTTAGCCTCCCTTATTCCTTCTTCCTTAATTCATCTGAATAGAGACAGTTTTTACTGCTAGAGAGTCTAGATGCTTTAATTATTATAGATACTGAGATCAAAACGACAGTTCTGTCATTCTTCCTCCTTGGCCTACTTACCACAAGAATGGTGCCATCTCTCACTGGGGTTTTCTAGCATTTTCCAGTAGTGTAGAACTACTCTCTATCCCATGCCATGGAAGTGTGGCTGAACCTCCTGGCAAATAGGAAGAGCAAAGAAACACTCTCCTTGCCTCTATTTTGAAGAATAGTTTTACAAAGATATGCAAATAAGTTCTTAAAGATAGAATGCAAGTGATTTTGTCTTTGTTCTAATCAAAACTACAAGAAAGTGTTAAAAGATTTTCTTTTCAAAAGTAGAGTTTTCTGTAGAATTCACAAATGACCAAATAAACCAAGATAATTCATCCTAATTCCAATTTGAAATCTTTAGCTCAGTGCTGGTAAACCAGTGACCTTTGGAACCTATATTTCTGGTCATTAATGTTTAAAGAATGATACCCATGCAGGTGTTGAGCTTGGTGGTGACACAGTGGCACAGATGCTAACTATGGTTAGTGCATCTATTTCCTCACACTGCTGTATTCCTTGCAGAGCTTCCTCCCTACCCCCCCAGGCACTTGATTCTGTTTATGGGTTCTGTATTATTTTAAAATTTGAAATAATATCACTGGCAACTCCATCATCTATTTTTGTTTACACGTTTTATTTTTGAGTGCTCATTCTGTGCCATGCTAGTATATACAGATGGAAATAAATCATACAAATATTCTGACCTCCCATAGCTTGCTCTCCACACTTTTCAGAAGCACTGACTTCACAGTCTTTTTATTTATTAAAAAAAAAATAACATTGATCCACAGTGGGTGGAGAAGGGGAGAGCAGGTCTCCTTAAGAACTCTGCTCTCATGTGCTTGATCAACGTCCAGAAAAATATTCAGCAAAAGCAGCCTCTGCCCCAGAGGTGGAATTCTGGGAATGGACTCCATGTGCATGTTTTTAAAAATAACTATAAAATTAGACTTTTGACTTTATTAATATTATTTTCTTGCTATGATCATAATAGTTTTTCTCATTCTCTCTTGAATTTGGGGATTTACCTTAGTTAATGCTGGAAAGCCCAGATGACATCTTCTGCTTCCAGTTCTGTCCGACTGACCCTAATATCATTGCTGGCGGCTGCATAAATGGGCAGGTACATCTGGGTTTTATTTTTCACCTCTTTATTAATTTAGGCAGAATTCTGTTATACATTTTGACTGGTTATTTTTTTGAACTTAAGGGTTCAATTCAGATGAAAGGCATGCCAATTGCATGCGAATCACCATACCAGGAACCGGGGTATAAAAATGTGGTAGATATGGCATCTGGGCTCAAGATGTCCACAGGATAACCCAGTTATATGGTAACTGAAAGAAAACCAGGTCAGATCTATCTGTGTTGCTGAACTAGAACCATACATTGTATAAGATTCCAGGGAAGAACAAGAACCATAGGCATAATACCTCTTGGCCAGGAGGCCTCTTCTGAAATTTCCCTAGGGGTAGGAGTTAGGGGATGATCCAGGATATAAACAGAATTCTCTGGAAAACATACCTATATCACTGAATTTATGTGTGTATAATTTGACACCTTTTAAAAATTATGTAATTTGTACAAAACTTAGATTCTCTCTTTCAATTGCCTGTTTATCCAACAAAACAAAACAAAAAGCTTATGGCTATTTTATGATCAAAGTTTAAGTTCATTGTGATATAGTGAATCTGACCATTACAAGGGTATAATGATCTTTTATCATGTGGCTAGGAAAGCTTGCTTGTGGTTGAAATGTAAATGACTGCATCATCCATGCTCATTTATCAAGAACCAAAACATCTAAGTAAACTAATTTTCTTTCATGGTTTTATTCAACAATAACTGGTGGCTATAATGAGGATCCAGAGCACATCCAGAGCACAAGTCCCGCAAATACTGCCCTCTTTACTGATTGAGAAGGTGACACAACTTTTCAGAATATTTTAGAAAAGCAAATGATGAAAATAAAATCAGCCACAATTTTGTAATCCTGATCTTTTTAGTGTATGGAAATGACTTTTAATCACTGAAAATTATTCTAGCATCGCACATTGTACTTTGTTCTGATTTTTCAAAAAATGACCATCGATGTATATGCAAATTCATAGCTGGCCATGCTGCTGCTACCGCTGTATAGTTGTTAAATTGTGTCTGACTCTGCAACCCCATGGACTGTAGCCCACCAGACTCCTCTGTCCATGGAATTCTCCAGGCAAGAATACGGGAGTAGGTAACCATTTCAATCTCCAGGGGGATCTTCCTGACCTAGGGATCAAACCCAGGTCTCCTGCTTGGCAGGCGGATTCTTTACCACTGAACCACCTGGGAAGCCCTGGAATTGGCCATGATATTCAGTGAAATAAAAATCATCATTTCCTAGCCTTTCAGTCAATTTTGGGTGTTTGTACTTAATTCTGGAGAACAGATTTTTATCCTGGGTCTAAAGCAGTTGTCCCCATAATCAGTACGTTCCTCCAAACAGAGGAAGAGCTGTTCTCAAAGTAGAGAGAATTGCATGATGTGTATCTTGGATTAAAAAACTTTGGCATTCATTAACACAAGCACAAAAAAGAGCTGAAAATGCTTTTATAGAGAACAAAACTTTTCTATATTACCTTTAAAAGTTGCTGACTTAGGATATAGGCTATTTTTTTTATTATCCTCCCAAGGTGATTGATTTATCAGAGTGCATATAGTACCAATAGATTTTTTTTAATGTTCAAGACTCAATTTGCTAATTCCTAAAACTATGTTATAATAACATTTATTTCTCTTTTAGGTTGTCATGTGGGATATTACTGCACATGCAGATCGAATAGAAAATATCAAAGCAGGTGGTAGTAGAAGTAAAAAAGTCACTCTCAAGGTTAGTTTTTATAACTTTTCACCTGCAAGTTTATTCCATTCAGGAGTTTATCAGAAACTATATGACAAGGTTGCCAAGCTAAATAAAGACTCAACAGAAAAAAAAGTAGTATTTCCTGTCTTCACATCTGCTGCAGACACATTTTGAGTTCCTTTTATGTAGGTCCTTGAAACAATAGAATGGAAAAGACTAGAGATACCTTCAAGAAAATTAGAGATACCAAGGGAACATTTCATGCAAAGATGGGTACAATAAAGGACAGAAATGGTATAGACCAACAGAGGCAGAAGATATTAAGAAAAGGTGGCAAGAATACACAGAAAATCTATACAAAAAAGATCTTCATGACCCAGATAATCACGATGGTGTGATCACTCACCTAGAGCCAGACATCCTGCAATGCAAAGCAAGTGGGCCTTAGGAAGCATCACTACAAACAAAGCTAGTGGAGGTGATGGAATTCCAGTTGAGCTCTTTCAAATCCTGAAAGATGAT
>SJYX01016994.1:55993-69477 GCA_006410675.1 Oreotragus oreotragus
ACATTTGCACTCATCTCACACGCTAGTAAAGTAATGCTCAAAATTCTCCAAGCCAGGCTTCACCAATACGTGAACCGTGAACTTCCAGATGTCCAAGGTGATTTAGAAAAGGCAGAGGAACCAGAGATCAAACTGCCAACATCCGTTGGATCATCAAAAAAGCAAGAGAGTTCCAGAAAAACATCTATTTCTGCTTTATTGACTATGCCAAAGCCTTTGACTGTGTGAATTACAATAAACTGTGTAAAATTCTGAAAGAGATGGGAATACCAGACCACCTAACCTGCCTCCTGAGAAATCTGTATGCAGGTCAAGAAGTAACAGTTAGAATTGGAAAATGGAATAACAGACTGGTTCCAAATAAGGAAAGGAGTATGTCAAGGCTGTATATTGTCACCCTGCTTATTTAACTTATATGCAGAGTACATCATGAGAAATGCTGGGGTGGATGAAACACAAACTGGAATCAAGATTTCCAGGAGAAATATCAATAACCTCAGATATGCAGATGATACCACCCTTAAGGCAGAAAGTGAAGAAGAACTAAAGAGCCTCTTGATGAAAGTGAAAGAGGAGAGTGAAAAAGTTGGCTTAAAGCTCAGCATTCAGAAAACTAAGATCATGGCATCTGGTCCCATCACCTCACTGCAAATAGATGGGGAAACAATGGAAACAGTGACAGACTTTATTTTTCTGGGCTCCACAATCACTGCAGATGGTGACTGCAGCCATGAAATTAAAAGACACTTACTCCTTGGAAGGAAAGTTATGGCTAACCTAGACAGCATATTAAGCAGAGACATTACTTTGTCAACAAAGGTCCGTCTAGTCAAGGCTATGGTTTTTCCAGTAGTCATGTATGGATGTGAACTGCTGCTGCTGCTAAGTTGCGTCAGTAGTGTCTGACTGTGCGATCCCATAGACAGCAGCCTACCAGGCTCCGCCATCCCTGGGATTCTTCAGGCAAGAACACTGGAGTGGGTTGCCATTTCCTTCTCCAACATGGATGTGGGAGTTGAACTATAAAGAAAGCTGAGCGCCAAAGAACTGATGCTTTTGAATTGTGGTGTTGAAGAAGACTCTTAAGAGTCCCTTGGACTGCAAGGAGATCCAACCAGTCCATTCTAAATGAAATCAGTCCTGAGTATTCATTGGAAGGACTGATGCTGAAGCTGAAACTCCAATACTTTGGCCACCTGACACAAAGAACTGACTCATTGGAAAAGACCCTGATGTTGGGAAAGATTTAATGTGGGAGGAGAAGGGGACAACAGAGGATGAGATGGCTGGATGGCATCACCGACTCAATGGACATGGGTTTGAGCAAGCTCCAGAAGGTGGTGATGGACAAGGAAGCCTGGCGTGCTGCAGTTGATGGGTCTTAAAGAGTCAGACATGACTGAGCAACTGAACTGAACTGATGCCCTTGATTAAAAACATCACAAAACAGATTGTACTGTCTATCCCGGGAGTTCTTTTTTGTGGTCACTGTTAAATAGAGGAGCCAAGGGATTCTCTAAAGGGATGTAGTTGAAAAAGCACTGGAGAGAAACTCCACGTATCCAGGCTCTAGATCACAGTTTCATGAGTTTGGGTATGTTCCCCTACCCCCGAATACCCCCAGGCATTGATTTTCTTGCATATAAAATGAGTTACAATCCTTCTTGGTAATAATATGCTCTGACTTGTGAAGTCATGGGTTCTGCCAAGAGGTCTGGGAAGAGATGCCTCAGCTCCCAGCTCAGTACTCACCTACCATTTGTACATTCCCAACCCCAGTCCTTCAACCTGAGCCTCACGGATCTCCAACCAAGAAACCATGGATGTTGTCTTCTGTGCACTTAAAAAAAATACTCCTTCAAAAATGGGATCTCATTGGTTCTTTGGGGTATGGGTCATTCATTCTTGTAAAAAGTTTAGAGGTAAAATCTTAGACTAAACTGAAGTGGAAAGAAGCTAATCTAAGTAGGGGCTTCCCAGGTGGGGCAGTGGTAAAGAACCCACCTGTCAATGCAGGAGATGCCAGAGATGATCCCTGGGTCGGAAAAATGCCCTGGAGTAGGAAATGGCAACCTGCCACAGTATTCTTGTGTGTGTGTGTATACTTTAAAGCAACCATTTATTATGCTCATGGGTTCAGTGGGTAGGCCTTTAAAATGGGCTTAATGGGTTGGCTTGTTTCTGTGCCTCTCTCTTTGGTGCCTCATCTGGGGAGACTGGCGTCTTGAAGAAAGGGGCTGCTTGATAACTTGGGGTGGAATCATCCGAAGGCATCTTTGCTCACATACTTGAGGGGCGATGCTGGCTCTTGACCCAGGCTTCCCCAGGCTGTTGACAGGTACAGGTGCATCATATGGTGGCTCCTGGTGGTGTCTTCACATGACTACTTCAGGCTTTCTTCTAGAACATCATAGAGCATCATTTCCACTGCCCGTTCCAGTATTATTGCCTGGAAAAGCTCCCTGGGAACTGAAGCAGAAAGAAGATAATCTAATTACCTAACTATATAATACATAGAAATACTGATTTATGTTTTTCTTTGAACTGGTATTTCTTCAAATTATTGATCTTAATTGGAATGATACATCAAGTATGACCTCCTTCATCAGCTCTCTGAAATTAGCACATAACTTTCTTGTAACATTTTACAGCCTATGTTTCTCCTTGAACCAGAGAATAATAAAGAAGCAATATATATCAGACACTGTGCAGTCTCCTCAATAGAAAGTGGACATAGGAAAGTAATTACAGATATACACTGGCTGCCTGATACATTTGAGGTGAGTCTTGATGGCTTCATACTTTTCTTCTGCTGACTTGTAGGTTTTTGGAAAATTTTATTCGAAGAGGATATTTCAAGTCAACAATTTATCTGCATTTAAATTGTGAATTACCAAGAACTAAGTATCACACACTGTCACTGTTGACAAACCAAGATCTGATTTGAGGATGAGAAGAAGGCCAGGGTTTCAACTGCCTACACTAAAAAATGTAGGCAGTGTCAACACTAATATAATACAATAATGGAGAAAATGAAGGTTGTAAAAATAGAAACAAATATTTTACACCTTCATGAATTTAAATTTTATGATTTCAGCTATTTAGAGCAGAGAACTCTGAAGATCTGTGACATGTGATAATGTGTCGTTTTGCAAGGTGGTCTTGAGTGCACCATGAGGCTAATAGGTGAAAACTCTCAACACTTGCGCTGTGAGTGAGCCCGGCTGACTGCCCAGCATTTGTGCTGCAGTTTCACTTCGTAGTTCTGTGCTTTACCTGCAAAATCTGGTATCTGTGAATCTAAAAACTAATAAACCTCCCAAATGTTTCCCTCAAGGAACTAGGGGTCTATTATGTATTTTGAAAAATTAAAAGATAAGAATATTGAAGAATATTCTAAAACCTGGAGTTTTGAAGGTAGAAGACAATGGCACCTCACTCCAGTACTCTTGCCTGGAAAATCCTATGGATGGAGTAGCCTGGTAGGCTGCAGTCCATGGGGTCGCAAAGAGTTGGACATGACTGAGTGACTTCACTTTCAATTTCACTTTCATGCATTGGAGAAGGAAATGGCAACCCACTCCAGTGTTCTTGCCTGGAGAATCCCAGGGATGGGGGAGCCTGGTGGGCTGCTGTCTATGGGGTCGCACAGAGTCGGACACGACTGAAGCCACTTAGCACCAGCAGCAGAGTTATGAAGGGTGATTAGCCCTTTAGGGTATTCAAGTGGATTATGCAAAAATACAATTACTTTTCAAAGTTCTAATGGTCCAAAATAAATACAATGAATCAAAATATCATAACCCTGGATTCTATAGTTTTCTAAGCTAAATTATATTGAAGGAAATTTAAAATATGCACATGTAATTTTTTTAATTAAAAAATAAAGAGCAAGTAGCAAAATGAAGAAAAACATTTGCCCCAAATATGGTAAATACAAATTTTCCAGTAAAGAAGCTAAAAACATATACTGAAAAACAATTAGCAGATAAACAGGAAAATCATTCAGACTTTCTAATAATCAAAGAAATTAATCATAAAGCAACAATAATGTATTCTTTTGGACCTATTTAATTCTCATATGAGACTTTCAAGTATTAACTTGTGTTAGAAAAGATGAAATGGTGAAATCAATAAACTCTAACTTTACTGGTTTCAATATAAAAGTTTTAGAATACAATTAGCCAATGTGGTTCTTAAATCATTCAGATTTTCAAAGTTTTTGACCATTAATACAAAATTTGGGGAATTTATACAAAGAAATAATCCAATTTATACAAAGAAATACAATTTATATCCTAAGATACACAGTCACATACATATCTTGACAAATCATGTCAAAGTATATCCATGAAAAAGATTGGAAAAGGAGATAAGGTAGAACTATATTTGATTTTAAAAACTTCTATTTCCCAAACTTTCATAATATGATTTTTTTTTCAATCATTAATGCATAAAGCGCCAGAGTAAGTGCAAGTCTGGAGTCTTGAGCTTCCTACAAGAGGGAAGCCTTATTAGAGGGAAAGGGAACATGGATTCTTGATTGTTTATCAGTCACAGTGGAAGGTGACAGCTGTAACTGAACCCGACTGGGCTCAGGCCACACAGAGTCAGCCAGGTTTCCAGGGTCCTCGCTCCTGTGACGCCGACAGGCCTTGCCACTGCAGCACCTGCACTCTTCTCCCACCCCTACTTTTCCTGTTTATTTGCTGCTGGAACCCTCCACCTTGGCCGTTTTGCTCATCAGTTCTATCGGGTAGGTAGGGTATTGGGAAAAGTCATTTTTTCCTGTTGATTTGAGAGTAGCGCTGTCATAGGTTGCCACAAAAAATCTTTCACCTCCTTTGAGAGCTGGCTGGTTGGAAACGTGGACCTTCGGGACTCTAAGCCACTAACCCTCCTTGGACTCCTCTGTGTGGTAGCAGAGTTGTGCCACTAATTACTGAAAGAATGCAGGTGCCCAGCATTCACTGCATGCTGTATCTAATTTAACACCAAGCCTCTTATCTATTGATCTTACCTGCTTAACAATCTTATAAAAGCACCTATGTTCAGCTCCATAATTAACAGTGAAAAACAGAATGCATTTCTGCTTTTCTATTACATTTTGTATTTCTAATACATTTCTAATAATAATAGTAATGAAGTTATGGCATATCATCTATATATTAAAAACCAGAGTGGTTTATGACTACATAGGTAAGTTTTCAAATTGCAGTAACTGAAAAATCTTAGGATGAAAATTTATATTCATACTAACTAAAACTAATTTCAAAATGTAAAAATGTTTCTGTGAAAAAGGACTGGAAAAGATGTATGTCAGAACTATATTTGATTTCAAAACCTTCCAGTTCCCAAATTCTGTGTTTGTATCATGTTCTTTTAAAAAATGTTAAAGAAGAAAAAATTTTAACTTAAAAAGCTTTGAGAAAAAAGTCGTCACTGTTCTAGGTACACAGAACTTATTTCTAGCATTTTGAAAAATAGATTAACAGATTGGGAAACGTCTTTGAAAATCGAAGTGGAATATCCTGTCAACTTGTCACTTGTTCGGCAGACTGGTATGTCTTATTTTAATCATTACCTATTTGTTTTCAAACAATATAATCTTTATCTGATGCTTATTAGATTGTTGTGCTCTTCTGTTCCTTAAATAATCTTTGTTGCAGCAATTAAACCTAATTAACTAAAGGACAGAATTTTACATTGTTGCTGGTTTTAAAAAAATCTTCTTATGGATACGGATATATTGTAAAAAGAAGAATGAACTAGATTTCATGATTGGTAATATTGTATAAACATTATCCATAATTATTCTGGTTCTTCATAGTCACATATTTGTAATTTTGCAATGTTTGTTTATATTCAATTTTATCTCACAATTATGAAGATGACAACATTTAATTGGGAAAGTTTCTTTTAAAAGGTGGAAGAGTCTTGCATTTTTTATTGAACATTTATTACAAGTGTTTTTATAAATAATTCAGTAACTATGTTGAAAAATATTTATTTTTAAAACTTGTATCCTTCAATTTATAGAACTGAAAATTCATAGTGAAGTAGGACATATGAATGGGAATAATATTATCTACATCCAGATACTAGCAAAACTTTACAATTCCAAATAGAAATCACGACACCTTAAGTTTTAGGCACTGATTGCAGCAGAAGCAGCTGTGGAATGGCAGACGAAGGCATAAATAATGGAATTAATTAATTAATTGAATGAATTAATTAATTAAACCGTACCCAATTAGTCATGTATTGGGTACGGTTCTGTGATTACAAGCAACAGAAGTTGACTATATTTACCTTAAGTGAACCAACTTAATTTATTGGAAGTTTATGCCAATACTGTAATACATGCTTTAGCAGTTTAACTCTTTTTATATTGTCAATAGCCCTGAAAAAATACTTATGGATTGAGGAAATGAGGCTTTGAAGGCAAATACATCATCTATCTATAGCTCACTATATATATAGTGAATAGCCAGAATGAATGGCCAGCCTCTCCCATCAGAAGGGATCGGTTCCCTTCTGATATATATATATATATATATATTCATGTATAACTGTTCAAGATTCAGAGAAGAGGTAAACCCAGAAATAAACCCATACGTATGTGGTCAACTGATTTTCAACAAGGGTACCAAGGCAATTTAGTGGAGAAAAATAGTGTTTCAACAAATGGTGCTAGGGCAAATGGGTATTCACCTGCAAAAGAATTACCTCACACTCTATATAAAAATTAATTGATTCATGTTTGTATAACTGTTCAAGATTCAGAGAAGAGGTAAACCCAGAAATAAACCCATACGTATGTGGTCAACTGATTTTCAACAAGGGTACCAAGGCAATTTAGTGGAGAAAAATAGTGTTTCAACAAATGGTGCTAGGGCAAATGGGTATTCACCTGCAAAAGAATTACCTCACACTCTATATAAAAATTAATTGATTCATGTTAGTGTATGGCAAAACCAATACAATATTGTAAAGTAATTAGCCTCCAATTAAAATAAATTTATATTAAAAATTAATTGAAAATGAAATAAAGAGCTAAATGTAAGAGTTAAAACTAAACAGCTCTTAGAAAAAAACATGGACACACATAAATATAAGTGTTTATGACCTTGGATTAGGTAATGATTTCCTAGATATTACACCAACAAAGGAAATGCAAATCAGAATCACTTTTGATTAGATGCCACTTCACACAGACTAGATAGCCAAAATAAAAAAGACCAAAAAATAGTGAGTGTTGTTGACAATGTAGAGAAATTGGGATNGTTTATGACCTTGGATTAGGTAATGATTTCCTAGATATTACACCAACAAAGGAAATGCAAATCAGAATCACTTTTGATTAGATGCCACTTCACACAGACTAGATAGCCAAAATAAAAAAGACCAAAAAATAGTGAGTGTTATTGACAATGTAGAGAAATTGGGATCTTCAAGACAAAAGAAATAATACATCTGGTGAAGATGTAGAGAAATTGGAATTCTCAAAAATGATTCAGTTCCTTTGGAAAACAATCTTAACAGTTCTTCAAAAGATTAAACATAGGTGCTCCCATGTAACCCAGCAATTCAAGTCCTTAATATATATCCAAGAGAGATGAAAACCCACACCCACACAAAACTTATCAACAAATGTTCATAGCAGGATTATTCATAACAGCAAAAAGGGGAAGTTTTATTTATTCATTCATCAGTGCATCAAATGATGAAGGGGTAAATAAAGTGTAGTATAGTCCACACAATGGAATATTATTTGGCAATAAAAAGGAATGATGTACTGATATATACTACAACATGAATGACCTTCAAAAACATGCTAAGTGGAAGAAGCCAGTCACAAAAGACCACATACTGTATGATTCCATTTATATGAAATGTCCAAAATAGAAAAATTTGTAGAGACACTAAGGAGATTAGTGGTTGCTCAGGGCTGGTGGGAGGGACTGAAGGACTTGGGGAATGACTGGTAATCTGTACACAAATTCTTGGGGGAGAGGTGATACAAAATCTTCTAAAATTGATTTTGGTAATGGTTTGCACAGTTCAATGAGTATATTAAAAACCACTTAATTCTGCACTTTAAGTGAAAGAAAGTGAAGTGAAAGTATTGGTCACTCAGTTGTGTCCAACTCCTTGCGACCCCATGGACTATAGCCCACCAGGTTCCTCTGTCCATGGAATTCTCCAGATAAGAATACTGGCGTTGGTTGCCATTCCTTTCTCCAGGGGATCTTCCCCACCCAGGGATCAAACCCACATCTCTTGCATTGTAGGCAGACTCTTTACCACTGAGCCATCAGGGAAGCACTTTAAGTGTACTTTAAGTGGGTGAATTTTGCGGCATATGAGTTATATTTCAATAAAGTTGTTAAGTTTTTTCAAAAAAGACTGCATCACAAAAAAGATTGTCAGTTGCCAAATTCAATTGCCATGTGTTATAATATTAGTCTCAATACTAGCAAAATCATTAAATAATCCTATAAACTTTATAATTCTCTAAAATATGAAATGTAAAATAGCCCCATTTCATTAAAATCTTAATTTTGGAGATATCAAATATAGCCATAATCACAATGTTAATGTATAGCAGCGAGAATGGTAGTCTTGAGGTTATACCTCTTCTTTGTACTTAGTTAAAAAATAAACTGTAAACTTTTTTTAAAGCACAATATGCTTTTGGGATATCAGACCACAGAAAGCCTTAACCCCTCAACCACAGGCAGAGAAAAAGAAAGAAGAAAGTATTGAAATTCCTTTTGATATACCATCTACTTTTTTGCATCTAGATCTCAGCTGGAAACCTCTCTCAAAGGTAAGTTAACATGGGATTTGGTCCATTTTATTTGCTTATATACACTATATAGTTTAAAAGTAGAGCCCCTCAGATTAACACAGGGCACTACAACTCATGTATTCATTCAACCAGTAAATTCTTTCATTGAGAGGTATTATGTCTGCCTAGGTCAAGACAGAAATCACAGTTACCATCAACTCAAGATGGATATTTGTTCATGTATAAGCAAGCAGCAACTTACCAATTTTTTTTAAACAATTATTCATTATTACATAGCAGTTGCTTAAAAATTAGTAAGCTCTAAGATTAGCCCAGAAAAGCTAATTTTCTCAGTCTTATAGCCAATATTCTACATGTTTTACCATTAATAGTAGAATTGTATCACAATACTTATGACCAAATAAAACAGAAGGTAGCTGAAAGAAGAATTATTTGTAGGTGTCTTCAACGGCAGAGCTTGAAGAAAAGTAATTTTAATTTAACAAAAGTAGGGCTGTGAATGAGATGCATGTGAGAAGTATGAAGAAACTTCTGACATCGATGGCTCTTTTCCTTTGAAATGTCTAATTCTATTTCCAAATTTAATTTGTATTTTCCTTTGATTTACAAGTATCACTAAAATTACATTATCATGCATTTGTTCCCGGTGGAAGAGAAGGCAAGAGGGGTGAGAATATTCATGAAGTGTAACTAGGATTAGGAATTTTCTGGAAAGGGTTTATAGAGCTGTAGATAGTTTTAAAAGGAACAAGTAAACAAAGTTCACCTGAGACTAGTTATATAGCATGTGGACAAAATTTCTAACGGAGAGAAATGGGGAGGGAGCCATGAGGGGAAAACGTTGTGTGTGACGGTTTCCCGTTCCAGAGCAGACCCCGGCCACTGGTGGAACTCAAGGGCCTGTATGTCCCTGAAGGGACTTGACAGCTCCAGGGGGTGCAAGGTCCCTGCACAACTGTTCAGAGGTTTCTTTAGCTGGAAGATTTAGGGCACAGGAAAACAGGCCATTATTTTACATTAAAACTAACAATAGGATATTATGAAACAGAAGACAAAACAGTTTGAGAAATTTAACAACATATAAGACTTTGGGATTTGGAAATGAGCCCCCAGGCAAGCTCCTCTCAGTAGCCCGGTTTTAGGAATTGTGGTTTAGGTGCTTTCTGTGGGGAAAAGCAACCAAAATCTGAGGAAGAATGGAGAAGGGAGGAAGAGAGGGAAGTAGGGACATAGCCATGTGGGGACAGAGGGAAAGGCAAGAATAAATCAGCCATGGACAGTTTAAGGATATATGGTAATAATCATTCCTGTATGTTCTCTCGAAAGATAAGGCTGTCTAAAGGCGAAACAACTTTAGACCACTGCCCAACCAAGTTAAGCCTGAGTGAAGACAATCTCCTTTTCAAAGCACAAGGTAACTGCCTTTGCTTATTAAAAAGGCATTTAATAAGGTTCCAGAGTTAGTAGTTTCTTATGTCTAAGGTGACTACTTGCTGGGATAGTCTAATTTGTAAAAAAAAAAACAGAAAAGCAAACCCTCCAGTATGGAATTTTACAATGGCTGTGATAGCTACAGCATGCACATTAAAACTTCCTGTATACACCAAAAGACTTGATAGAACTCAGTTAAGTTCAGTTTCATAGTTATTGAGCACATTCATATAATTTTGAAAGCTCATTATACTAAAAAATTTAATGAAGATCACTTAACAAATATGTATGTACTCAAAGAATAATTCCACAGAATGGAATGCATCTCAAGTCTAGCAAACTAAATTATGGAGTACTCAGAAACCACCATTCTCAATCAGAATAGAAAAAGTTAGTGTTTATACAGCACCATAATAAAACCAAGTAGAGAAGGGACAAGTGATTGCTAAATGTATCTCAACCTGTATACCCTTTTGGAAGTAATTGAAGGGTGTGCTTATAAGCTGTCAAAACTTAAAGGTGTGGATTAATGTCCTACCTGGAGAGCAACACATAATGAAAGTATACTGGAATCACTGGCATCTGAAGTATTTTCCAAACATTTGCCTTATCAAAAGGATTTACATTTATAAATTGTTCAATGTTAAGTAATAAGACACATAAGACAAACATTTAATATAACCAATATCAAGCTTGGGCAAAATTCACCTTGAAGGTGTATTTTTCATAGAAACAACCCAANTGGAATCACTGGCATCTGAAGTATTTTCCAAACATTTGCCTTATCAAAAGGATTTACATTTATAAATTGTTCAATGTTAAGTAATAAGACACATAAGACAAACATTTAATATAACCAATATCAAGCTTGGGCAAAATTCACCTTGAAGGTGTATTTTTCATAGAAACAACCCAATACCTCATGCTGAAAAGAAAAAAAATGGAATCAGAATTTTTAGAGACATTTTCAAAGCAATGTTAACACATTGCATGTGTTTTATGTATTCGGGCCTCCTTCATTCCAGAGGGTGAGTAAGGAGAGCTCCCTCCTCCAGCTTCTCCTCTTTGTATTCCATTATTGGTTTCCATGTATTGAATTCCAGCCATGGGTCAGGTACTGTGCTAATATTGCACATGTTTTTATTAATTTAACAGATATTTATAAAGTGTTTATTTTATGCTAGGCCCTGGGAGTGCAATGCTGAGTAAAACAGACACTAGTAATCAGAACAGTCCTACAAGCTGGGAGTTATCATTATCAGTGTAAAATTAGGGAAACCAAGACTGTAACTTGTAAAAGGTTATCAATGTCCTAGTCTTATTTTTTTAACCTGATGAAAAGAGATGATCATCAAGGTATTAGTGCTTTTATCTAGTTTATAGTAAGGGTACAATTATGGCCTTTAAAGTGTGGGTTTTTCTTTTAACCACTTTATTGAGGTATAGTCAACATACAATAAAATGTACATGTTAAAATGTTCAATCTGATATATTCTGACATATTAAAAACCCATGAAACCATCATTGTAATCAAGATAACGAGCTTATCCATCACTTCCAACTCTTTGCAATCCCTTCCTCCAGGACCTCTCCCACCTCCACTCCCTAGCCACCACTGATCCACTTTATGTCACTAAGAGTTTGCCTTTTCTAGAGTTTTATGTAAATCACACAGTTATACTTTTTGGGTCTGTCTTCTTTCAGTCAGCTCATTATTTGGGGATTCATCCATGTTGTTGTGCATATCAGTAGTTTATTCCTTTTTATTCCAGAGTAGTAGTTCCTTGCATGGATATACCACAGATGTTTATTCATTCCACTGTTGAAGGGCATTTGGGTTGTTTTCAGCTAGGACATAAATAAAGCTTCTGTGAATGTTCATATGCAAGTCTTTGTAGGGACATATGCTTTCATGTGTCTTGGGTAAATATCTAGGAATGGACTGATTAGATCATAAGGCAGATGTATGTTTAACTTTTAAACAAACCACTGGTGTTTTCCAAAGTGTTTGTACCCTTTTACATTTCCCCCTGGCAGTATATGAGAGTTTCCTGTCCTACTTCCTCACAAACAGTTGGTGTGATTGGTCCTTTTAATTTAATCATTCTGAAATATGGTGTGTGCCTTTGTGCTCTGCCACTCAGTTGTGTCCAACTCTTTGCAACCCCATGGACTGTAGCCCACTAGGCTCCTCTGCCCATGGAATTTTCCAGGCAAAAATACTAAAATATGTTATTGATATCTTATTTGCCTTTATCTAATGGCTAAAGATGTTGACCATATTTTCATGTATTTGTTTGCCACCTGTATATCTTCTCTGGTGAAGTGTCCAAAACTTTTGTCAATGTTTTAGTTGTGTTGTTTGATTTATTATTGAGCCTTATGAGTTCCTAATATAATCTGCATATTATCAAATACATGATTTGCCAATATTTTCTCTCAGCCTGTGATTTATACTCTAATAAATCACTGTATTATTCTCCTAACATTTCCTTTGAAAAGCAGAAGTTTTTAACTTTAATAAAGCTAATTTATGCTCCTTCTTGACCCAAAGCAGAGGTCTTTCTAAAGTGTGCTTTTTAAAATGCATTATGAGCTATAGCTACTTATTTTTTAAGAAAACAGCTGAATTGTAACTTTAACATTCTTCAAGTGAGTATAATTTCTATTGATCCTTTCATTTCTTTACATTGGACTCTTAGCCCATCTCTTTCTGAAGATTGCCTAAATATGTTACCATCTTAGGAGACAGGAAACTTTTTTTCCATAGAGAACATCATATTTCATTTTAGTGTAGGCACAGCTAATAGGGAAGGGACACATAAAGCTCAATGTGGTAAGAGCATTATTTAGAAATACTGTCATCCTTAACTTTTAAAGGATAATTTTCTCATTGTTATTATCTTCATATCTGTGTCTATTCAAAACATTTATTAAATTCCTACAAAGTGCCAGTGTCTGAGGATATATCTGTGCATAGACAAGTCCCCACTTTCAAGGAGCTTACATTCTGGTGGGACACACACTAAAATAAATGACAAATACATATCTGCATCTGCTTAAGGAAGGGCCTATATAAAGTAAAACTTGAAGCATGCCCCAAATGCCATCAAACAGGAGCTTCATCAAAGGAATGTTCTCTTTCCAGACAAAATAATTTTGTTGAGTTTTTTTGGTTTAGTCACGAAGTTGTGTCTGACTCCTGATCCCATGAACTGTAGCCCACCAGGCTCTTCTA
>SJYX01016994.1:82508-174913 GCA_006410675.1 Oreotragus oreotragus
GTTCAAGCTGGTTTTAGAAAAGGCAGAGGAATCAGAGATCAAATTGCCAACATCTGCTGGATCATCGAAAAAGCAAGAGAGTTCCAGAAAAACATCTATTTCTGCTTTATGCCAAAGCCTTTGACTGTGTGGATCACAATAAACTGGAAAATTCTGAAAGAGATGGAAATACCAGACCATCTAACCTGCCTCTTGAGAAACCTATATGCAGATCAGGAAGCAACAGTTAGAACTGGACATGGAACAACAGACTGGTTCCAAATAGGAAAAGGATTACGTCAGGCTGTATATTGTCACCCTGCTTATTTAACTTCTATGCAGAGTACATCATGAAAAATGCTGGACTGGAGGAAGCACAAGGTGGAATCAAGATTATTGGGAGAAATATCAATAACCTCAGATATGCAGATGACACCACCCTTATGGCAGAAAGTTAAGAAGAACAAAAGAGCCTCTTAATGAAAGTGAAAGAGGAGAGTGAAAAAGTTGGCTTAAAGCTCAACATTCAGAAAACGAAGATCATGGCATCTGGTCCCATCACTTCACCACAAATAGATGGGGAAACAGTGGAAACAGTGGCTGACTTTATTTTGGGAGGCTCCAAAATCACTGCAGATGGTGATTGCAGCCATAAAATTAAATTACTCCTTGGAAGGAAAGTTATGACCAAACTAGACAGCATATTAAAAAGCAGAGACATTCCTTTGTCAACAAAGGTCCCTCTAGTCAAGGCTAGTGTTTTTCCAGTAGTCATGTATGGATGTGAGAGTTGGACTATAAAGAGAGCTGAGCACCAAAGAATTGATGCTTTTGAACTGTGGTGTTGGAGAAGACTCTTGAGAGTCCCTTGGACTGCAAGGAGATCCAACAAGTCCATCCTAAAGGAGATCAGTCCTGGGTGTTCATTGGAAGGAATGATGTTGAAGCTGAAACTCCAATATTTTGGCCACCTGATCCAAAGAGCTGACTCATTTGAAAAGACCCTGATGCTGGGAAAGATTGAAGGCAGGAGGAGAAGGGGACGACAGAGGATGAGACGGTTGGATGGCATCACCGACTCAATGGACATGAGTTTGGGTAAACTCTGGGAGTTGGTGATAGACAGGGAGGCCTGGCGTGCTGCAGTTCATGAGGTCGCAAAGAGTTGGACACGACTGAGCGACTGAACTGAACTAACTGAAAGCATGACACCCTTGGCTTTAACTCCTCTTCAGTGACCTCTTCATGATACACGAAAAATCCAAACTCCTTACACCAAGGCCTGTAAGTTTCTACATAAGTTGACTCCTTTCTCTCTCTCTACCTCATCTGTACCAATCTCCCCCTCTGACTGCTCTGATTTTTTTCTCTCTCATTTTTTGTACCAAACTCTTTCCTGCCTTTCAGGTCCCTGCACCCCTTGGAATGAATGACATTCATCATTCAGCAGTTATGTATTGATCATTTAATATAAGCTGGGTACTGTTCTTCGCCCAGGGAATATAGCAGTGAACAGAGCAGCTAGAATTCCCTGCCCTCTAAGGGCTGACATTCCAGTGGGACACTCTTCTACCAGCCCTTGATATGGCTGACTGATCCGTCTACTTTGGACAGAGAATTTAAGGAAGTTAAGGGGGGCAGAGGGCTGAATCAGGAGGCAGTGGAGCCCTGGAAGCAGAGGCCAGGTTGACAGTGATCTCAGGTGGGCCCACCCAGGGGTGAAGAGAGCCTGAGCAGTGGGGATGAGAATGTCACAAATGTGTAGGGGGAGTGGAAGTGTCAGAACTAAGTAACCAGATGGAGAGGGATGTGAAGGTTTCCAGCCAGATATCTGGCGATATAATGGATGTGTGTGCATGTATGCTACGTCCCTTCAGTCACGTCCAACTCCTTGTGACGCTATGGACTGTAGCCCACCAGGTTCCTCTGTCCATGGGATTCTCCAGGCAAGAATACTGGAGTGGGTTGCCATGCCCTCCTCCAGAGGATGCTCACCACCCCCACCTGCCAGGGATCCAACTAATGTCTGCCCGTATCTCCTGATTTGCAGGTGGATTCTTCACCTAGGAAGCCCAGTATAATGGGCTCTCAACAAATATTTGTTAACTGGGTACAAATTATTCCTTTGATTCAGTTCAGTGTCAAAGTTCCTCATTTCAGCTATGAGAGCCAGGAGATAGTAACTCTCTTAGAGGACTTTGGTAAAGGCTAAGGTCACATACATAAAGCTCCTGACAATTCCAGCAAGCACTGTCAGTTCAGTTCAGTTGCTCAGTTGTGTCTGACTCTTTGTGACGCCATGGACTGCAGCACCCCAGGCCTCCCTGTCCATCACCAACTCCTGGAGTTTACTCAAACTCATGTCCATTGAGTCAGTGATGCCATCCAACCGTCTCAATCCTCTGTCGTCCCCTTCTCCTCCCACATTCAATCTTTCCCAGCATCAGGGTCTTTTCTAATGAGCCAGTTCTTCACATCAGGTGGCCAAAGTATTGGAGTTTCAGCTTCAGCATCAGTCCTTCCAATGAAAATTCAGGATTGATTTCCTTTAGGATGGACTGGTTGGATCTCTTTGCTGTCCAAGGGACTCTCCAGAGTCTTCTCCAACACCACAGTTTATGGTGTTGGAGTAAATCATAGCCACAAGGGTGATATGTACAGTAGACATATCCCAGGCGCCTGTTCCCTTAGACTTTGTACCCAGAGGGGAGGGAAGACTTGTCCTTAGACTCTGAATTTCCAGCACCAAACACAGTCCTTGTCTGTCAAGTGAGCTGACGTGGATGAGTGAAAGAGTGGCCTCGGTTGCTTGAGATTGTCCTACACTTTGTATAAGTCAAATGTTTTTCCATCTCCCCTCCCTCCTCTATAATCCCAATCCATCCCCTTCTCTGAGTCCTCTTAATTCATTTTTTGATACACCGTTCTCTGTGTTTTCCTCTTATTATCTGGTGGAAAAGAAATGAGATTAGGAGATTATGTCTGGGTTTTGCATCTATAGGATAGTGGCACGAGACTCAATTTTTTCTCTAAACCTCTCCCCATCTCTGTCATTCACTGGTTCTCTCTGTCTTTCTCCTCTGAGTGGTAATTTCTGCCTTTTGTTTACACCAGGTTCCTTTGTCTTCTCTTCTCCTTGAAATGGCCGTAAATAGAACTGGAATATATAGTAATTGTCATGTAGTTTGGCTGGAACTCTGTTTCCTGTTCTCAGCATTCAAAGATGATGAGTACTATATGATGAATACATATTTCCTCCTTCTCTCTTATTGCATGATTATTTTGTAACATGCTGAGAACAAATCACTGAATATACCAGACGAGATCCCTCCCGTTCTGGAGCTTTCTGTCCATTGGGACAATTTTCTGTTAACAACAGACTCTGGAAACCCAACAGTTGGACTTTGTGTAGCTAGATTATTTTCATAATTGCCTGCGTTCTCCCAATCAATGTGTGCAGATTAAAAACTCGACAGATTCATATGCTTGTTTAATATAAAATCAAGTAATCATTTTTGAACCTTCCCCCATCACCTTCACTGCACCAAACTGTCATTTGATTAAATAAACCTGTTGCTTTGGGTTTGGGTTGCAGTCAGTCTTAGCACATGAATGTGAGGTTTTCTGTCTCTTTAAGTTGTCAGTGTACTCATCGGGAACCTGTCATGTTTTTAGGAAGGTGAAGTGATATACACAGATTGGAAAATGGAAAGAGACCCTGAAACTGGCCGATTTATGGGTAAGGTTTTTTTTCCTTCTTTATTGTTTCTATATGTTTCCTATTATTTTTCAATAATTCAATTCATTTTTATTTAGTTGAAAGATAATTGGTCAACAATATTGCGTTGGTTTCTGCCAAACATCAACATGAATCAGCCATAGGTATACCCATGTCCCTTCCCTCTTGAACCTCCCTCCCACCTCCCTCCCCACACCTCCCCTCTAGGTTGTTAAAGAGTCACACAGCAAATTCTCATTGGCTGCCCATTTTACATATGGTAATGTACCTGTTTCCATCTTATTCTCTCCAAACATCCCACCCTCTTCTTCCTCCCCCTCACCATGTCTGTTCTCTATGTCTGTGTCTCCATTGCTGCCCTGCAAATAGGTTGACCAGTACTGTCTTTCTAGATTCCATATATATGCGTTAATATACAATATTTGTTTCTGACAACTTCACTCTGTATAATATGTTCTAGGTTCATCCTATGAGTAAGTTTTTATGATTGCTCCATTATTAATAAGCTGTTTCTTTTTTCCAAAGCACTGAGGAGCCCTGGCCTGCCTTATGAGAGGGAAGGCATGTGAGGTTCTGACCCTACACTTGCTATTAAAGTGAGGGCTTCAGATAAGCCGCACCATTGTTAGGAGCTTGTTAGAAAAACAGGATGCTACCCCAGGCCTACTGAATCTAAATACAGATTTTAATAAAATTCTCCAGGTGATTTGTTTCACACCAAAATTTGAGGAGCACTAATCTGTTGGTGTTGGCCTCTTGAGAAATCTGTATGCAGGTCAGGAAGCAACAGTTAGAACTGGACATGGAACAACAGACTGGTTCCAAATAGGAAAAGGAGTACGTCAAGGCTGTATATTGTCACCCTGCTTATTTAACGTCTATGCAGAGTACATCATGAGAAACGCTGTATTGGAAGAAACACAAGCTGGAATCAAAATTGCCGGGAGAAATAATAACCTCAGATATGCAGATGACACCACCCTTATGGCAGAAAGTGAAGAGGACCTAAAAAGCCTCTTGATGAAAGTGAAAGAGGAGAGTGAAAAAGTTGGCTTAAAGCTCAACATTCAGAAAACGAAGATCATGGCATCCGGTCCCATCACTTCATGGGAAATAGATGGGGAAACAGTGGAAACAGTGTCAGACTTTATTTTTGGGGGCTCCAAAATCACTGCAGATGGTGACTGCAGCCATGAAATTAAAAGACGCTTACTCCTTGGAAGAAAAGTTATGACCAACCTAGATAGTATATTCAAAAGCAGAGACATTACTTTGCCGACTAAGGTCCATCTAGTCAAGGCTATGGTTTTTCCTGTGGTCATGTATGGATGTGAGAGTTGGACTGTGAAGAAGGCTGAGTGCTGAAGAATTGATGCTTTTGAACTGTGGTGTTGGAGAAGACTCTTGAGAGTCCGTTGGACTGCAAGGAGATCCAACCAGTCCATTCCGAAGGAGATCAGCCCTGGCATTTCTTTGGAAGGAATGATGCTAAAGCTGAAACTCCAGTACTTTGGCCACCTCATGTGAAGAGTTGACTCATTGGAAAAGACTCTGATGCTGGGAGGGATTGGGGGCAGGAGGAGAAGGGGACGACCAAGGATGAGATGGCTGGATGGCATCACTGATTCAATGGATGTGAGTCTGAGTTAACTCTGGGATTTGGTGATGGACAGGAAGGCTTGGCGTGCTGCAATTCATGGGGTCGCAAAGAGTTGGACACGACTGAGTGACTGAACTGAACTGAATCTGTTGGTGCTTGTGGAGACGCTTGAACAATTCAATTTTAAAGCAACAATGCTGTTTCAATATTTCAACAACCCAGTAGCTCAGCAGTGTGGAAAACCTGAGTCAAGGTGAAACTATAAGTTAAATTCACCATGATCTTGAAGACCTCAACGCTGTAAGGGAGAAGTGACTCTAGGGGCTGGAACCGGTTGGTGTCCATGTGTTCCCCTGATCCTAGGCCCGGACGCTGGGCAGCTAAACAGAGGTGTGAGGGTCACACCCAGGTATGAACAAGAATCAGAGTCAATGATTTAGGTTCCCTGCTGGCTCAAGAATCCCCCTGCCAAATGCAGGAAACGCAAGAGACTGGTTCAATCCCTGGGTTGGGAAGATCCCCTGGAGAAGGAAATGGCAACCCACTCCAGTATTCTTGCCTGGGAAATCCCATTTACCGAGGAGCATGGCAGGCTACAGTCCATGGGGTCTCAAGGGTTGGACATGGCTTAGCGACTACACCACCACCACCAATAAGCCAGGTTCCCCGTCAAAGCTGAGCCTTGGGGCACACTACAATTACAACCACTTGCTTTAATGCCTTGGATTTTATCATGGCATGAACATATATTTGACCTACTTTTCAGAGTGTGGAATAACCATGAGATAAGGAAGAGGCAGCTCCTGGAACCACTTGAACCCTGTGGAGCAGTGAGAAGAAGCAACGAGGCTTGGTTTGCAGAAGGCGATCTAGTCAGTCCTGTGGGTGGTTGGAGCAGATGGACCTACGTGCGAGTGATTGAGGTCCAGAGGTCAGAGCCACTGCCTGCAGGGGACAGCTGTTAGGGCTCAGATCTCTGCCTTAAACTTAACCTTCACTGCTGAGTCTGGTTCTGTGCGCTAGTGTCTGCCTTAGACCTGCGAAGTCAGCTTTGTCAGCATTGCCTCCAGGGTGGTCATTTTCATCTGGAAACAAAGGCATTCCTACTTTTCTTACACAAGTCTCCTGCCTAGAGACCTAAGTATGTGTTATTAATAAGAGTGGGGCATTGAGAGAGGATTGGATATGACTTAAAAAAGAATCAAGTGCATGTAGGACCAAGACTGATTTCCCATTTTCTAGTCATTTTCAATTCCATGATTTAAGGTTTAACTCAACATTATATACTGAGTATACTATAACAGTGAATTGCATTCAACTACTTTTAGGCTGATTCATGTTTCTATTTATTTAATAGTTCATGAATGTTAGTAGTGCATGTGCTGCCGGCCAGGCACATTAGTACATGATAACAGTCTCCTCCACACCCTGGGCTGCAAGCTGAGGCAATGACTCAGTTTCTGACACCATGACTGGATTGTGCACAGTTGGACATGGGTTCCTGCTGGTCTCAGATTTTCTTGAGGGTTACCCTAAACTGCTTTTAAGGTAGCCCATGGCTATGGTTTTTCCAGTGGTCATGTGTGGATGTGAGAGTTGGACTGTGAAGAAAGCTGAGCACCAGAGATTTGATGCTTTTGAACTGTGGTGTTGGAGAAGACTCTTGAGAGTCCCTTGGACTGCAAGGAGATCCAACCAGTCCATTCTAAAGGAGATCAGTCCTGGCATTTCTTTGGAAGGAATGATGCTAAAGCTGAAACTCCAGTACTTTGGCCACCTCATGTGAAGAGTTGACTCATTGGAAAAGACTCTGATGCTGGGAGGGATTGGGGGCAGGAGGAGAAGGGGATGACAGAGGATGAGATGGCTGGATGGCGTCACGGACTTGATGGACTTGAGTTTACGTGAACTCCGGGAGTTGGTGATGGACAGGGAGCCTGGCGTGCTGCAATTCACGGGGTCGCGAAGAATCAGACACTACTGAGTGACTGAACTGAACTGATGGCAAACAGGTTGAGCTGTTTCTTTTAAATGAATTGTATTCCATCTACAGAGCCAGTGACAATAAACTTAAAAACCAAAAGCTTTATATTTATACCTCTTTGATGTTCTTACTTTCATTCATTCATCAAATCATTACTGAGAATCTACTATGTGCCAGGCACTAGGGATACAAAGATAAACAAGATAATTTCTCCCCCAAAGGAGATTGCTGATTTATTGGAAGTCAGCCACATAAACAAATGATGACATTACACTGTCATTGGTGCTGTGGCTGGCAGCAAACACAAAGTGACATGGAATCCCACAAAGGGACCAACTCTCTTGGGTGGTTAAGAAAAGACCTACAGGGAGTTTTCGGGAGAACAGATAGATGTGTATGTATGGCTGGACCCCTTTGCTGTTCACTAAAACTGTTGCAACCTTGTTAATTGGCCATGCATGCTCTGTTGGTTCAGTTGTGTCCGACTCCTGTGACCCCTTGGACCACAGCCTGCCAGGCTCCTCTGACCATGGAATTTTCCTGCCAAGAATACTAAAGTACATTGCCATTTCCTCCTACAGAGAAGCTTCCCAAGCTCCCAGGGATGAAATCCACATCACTTGCATCTCCTGTATTGCAGGCAGTTTTTTTTTTTTTAGCACAGGCAGATTCTTTTATTCTTTATCATTGGCTATACCAGAATACAAAATAAAAAGTTTGAAAAAAAAGAAAAGGCTCCACCATAGAGAGATACAGTTGAGCTGGGTCTTAAAGGGTACATTTCAAATTTTCAGATGGAGAAAGACATTCCAGGTAGCAAGAGGAACAAAAGCAAAAACACAGGAGCTCGAAAGAGCAGTGGAGAAGTAGGAAGCAGGGAGACCTCCTGGCCAAAGCATAGCAGTAGAGACGACTACAGCAGCAGGAAAGGCCCCAGGAAGGATGTTTGGGTCTAGATGGCAAAGAGCCTTGAGTGCCTCACTAAGCCATGGACCCATCCTAGTACCATCAGTATGATCAGAAAATCACTCTGTCAGGAGAGCAGGGCTTGGATTAATTTATTGGTGGGTCTTACAATGGAAGTAGGATGGCCAGTTGCAATAGCCTAGATGAGGAATGAAGAGGACTGATGTGCAGGCAGGTTGATGAGGATGGATAAAGAGGAAATTCAGGAGGGAGAGATTTAGAGATAAACATGCCAGGGCTTTGTGACCAGTGGGATATGAGTGGAAAAGTAAAGAGAAATTGCTTTCATTGAGATGGTATAGGAAATCCCAGCTCAACAAGGACAAAACCAGGATCTGAGAAATAATAGCATCAGGAAGAAGAAACCTGCTGGCTTCTAGGGATCTCCTGCCTTACCAGGAATCTTCCAGATCATTTCAAGATGGGCTTAGAAATAAGTCTTCTCTGCTGCCTTCAAGATGGAGCTTTGGTTAGAGGAAAACTGGCCTTTTTGTTTGTTTGTTTTTAACTTAGAAGAGCTACAGTTAAATTTATACTTTATAAGGTTTTTCAAATAATTTTTAAATTGAGATAAAAATATACGTAAATAAGAAATTTAACATGTTAACCATTTTTTAAGTATAGTTCCATGGTGTTAAGTGTATTTACACTGTTGTGCAACTAGTCTCCAGAACTCTTTTCACCTTGTGGAACTGAAACTCTGTTCTGGTTAAACACTAGCTCCCACTCCTCTTTCCTCTTAGCCCCTGGCCACCACCTTTATGCTTTCTGTCCCTATGAATGTGACTGTCATAAGTACCTCATGTCAGTGGAATCATTCAGTATTTGCCTCTTTGTGACTGGCTTACTTCCCTTAAAATAATATAGTCAATTTTCATTCATGTTGCAGCATATGTCAGAATTGCCTTGCTTTTAAAGGATGAACAATACTCCATTGTATGGCTATACCACGTCCTGCTTATCCATTCATCCATTAATGGACATTTGGGTTGCTTCTACCTTTCCAGTACTGCAAATAACGCTTCTGTGAACATAGGGGGACAAAAATCTCTTTGACATTGTATCAGCTTTTTGAAAGATTATAGTAGCTCGTTTTTTCTGCTTAATGTTATGCTGGTGTTCTGAGAAAAAAAAAATCAAACCTTCACATAGCTATTATTATGTTGAGATTCAGAGTAAGTTGGTGGTTTTAGTACAAAGTAGCCACACAGTGTAGTTTGACCTAGACAGGCACATATTTTTAGGGCCATCCCTTGTAGCTCGTTTTTTCTGCTTAATGTTATGCTGGTGTTCTGAGAAAAAAAAAATCAAACCTTCACATAGCTATTATTATGTTGAGATTCAGAGTAAGTTGGTGGTTTTAGTACAAAGTAGCCACACGGTGTAGTTTGACCTAGACAGGCACATATTTTTAGGGCCATCCCTGGAACTTGTGAGTGTGGGCAGCAAGGCGGGAGGAGCAGCCGTCTCCAAAGCCAGGCCGGGGGAGAGGAAACCAAGTCACAGTGGAGTAGACAGACTAGGGGAGCAGGAGTACCCTGGAGCTCAGGACAGAGACAAAGGGGAGGTCATCATTTTAATATCCAAACCAGCTCATCCTCTAGTCTTCCCAGTGGCAATAAATGGAAGGTACAATGAGCCCGTTGCTCTTAACAGAAACCTGGCTGTCGTTCTCAGCACTTCATCTCTTTCACCCTGCATGTCAACTCTAGCTCACAAGTATTTCTTGATTATCCACTCCTCCCTTGCATCTTCATTCAAGTTACCATCCTTTCTCACCATAACTGCAGCAACCACTTCCCACAGTGTCCCCTCTGCTTTTATCTCCTCTGATCTAGTCTTCCCACAGCAGTCAGAGAATCGTTTCATATATCAATCAGATCGTCTTCTAGCCCTAACGGACTCATTAAATCACATTATACTTAGAATGTAATCTAAATGCTTTTCCTAGTAAGCTCTGCAGCACTGGGACTCACCAGGTCTTCATTTGTTTCCTGTGTTTCACCCTGGGATTATCAGTTGTTGTTGTTCAGTTGCTCAGTTGTCTCCAACTCTTTGTGACCCCGTGGACTGTAACACTCCAGGCTTCCCTGTTCTTCACTATCTCCTGGAGTTTGCTCAAACTCATGTCCATCGAGTCGGTGATGCAATCCAACCATCTCATCCTCTGACACCTTCTTCTCCTCCTGCTTTCAATCTTTCCCAGCATCAAAGTCTTTTCCATGAGTCAGCTCTTTGCATCAGTTGGCCAAAGTACTGGAGCTTCAGCTTCAGTATCAGTCCTTTCAACAAATATTCAGGACTGATTTCCTGTAGGACTGACTGGTTTGATCTCCTTGCTGTCCAAGGGACTCTCAAAAGTCTTCTCCAGCACCACAGTTTGAAAGCATCAGTTCTTCAGCATTCAGCCTTCTTTATGGTCCAACTCTCATATCCGTACATGACTAATGGAAAAAACATAGCTTTGATTAGACGGACCTTTGTCAGCAAAGTGATGTCTCTGTTTTTTAATACACTGCCTATGTTTGTCATAGCTTTCCTTCCAAGGAGCAAGCATCTTTTAATTTCATAGCCACAATCATCGTCTGCAGTGATTTTGTAGCCCAAGAGAAAGTCTGTCACTGTTTCCATTTTTTCCCCATCTATTTGCCATGAAGTGATGGGACCAAAGAATTGATGCTTTTGAACTGTGGTGTTGGAGAAGTTTCTTGAGAGTCCCTTGGACTGGCAAGGAGATCCAACCAGTCCATTCTAAAGTAGATCAGTCCTGGGTGTTCTTTGGAAGGAATGATGCTAAATCTGAAACTCCAGTACTTTGGCCACCTCATGCAAAGAGTTGACTCATTGGAAAAGACTCTGATGCTGGGAGGGATTGGGGGAGAAGGGGACGACAGAGGATGAGATGGCTGGATGGCATCACCGACTCGATGGATGTGAGTTTGAGTGAACTCCGGGAGTTGGTGATGGACAGGGAGGCCTGGTGTGCTGCAGTTCATGGGGTCACAAAGAGTCGGATATGACTGAGCGACTGAACTGAACTGAACTGAACTGATGGGACTGAATGCCATGATCTTCGTTTTTTGAATGTTGAGTTTTAAGCCAGCTTTTCCACTCTCCTCTTTCACCTTCATCAGGAGGCTCTTTAGTTCCTCTTCCCTTTCTGAACTATCAGACTCCAGTCCTGTCCCTTCCTCAAAATTACAGATGCTCTAAACACTGCCCACGACTCTGTTGTGTATTATTCCTTCTGTCTGGAATGCTGCTGCTGCTGCTGCTAAGTCGCTTCTGTCATGTCTGACTCTNTGTTGAGTTTTAAGCCAGCTTTTCCACTCTCCTCTTTCACCTTCATCAGGAGGCTCTTTAGTTCCTCTTCCCTTTCTGAACTATCAGACTCCAATCCTGTCCCTTCCTCAAAATTACAGATGCTCTAAACACTGCCCACGACTCTGTTGTGTATTATTCCTTCTGTCTGGAATGCTGCTGCTGCTGCTGCTAAGTCGCTTCTGTCATGTCTGACTCTGTGCGACCCCATAGACGGCAGCCCACCAGGCTACCCCGTCCCTGGGATTCTCCAAGCAAGAACACTGGAGTGGGTTGCCATTTTCTTCTCCAATGCATGAAAGTGAAAAGTCAAAGTGAAGTCGCTCAGTCGTGTCCGGCTCTTCACGACCCCATGGACTGCAGCCTACCAGGCTCCTCCGTCCATGCGATTTTCCAGGCAAGAGTACTGGAGTGGGGTGCCATTTACTCCACACCAAAATCTTCCTGTGCCGAACTCAGGCCTAAATGACTCACCTTCAGAGAATCCTTTTGAAATGTCCCTTGTTATTTTTGCTTGTGGTATGTTTTCCTTCATAATACATTTCACATTTTCTTATTATATACCTTGGGATTTGTTTGTGGAGTATCTGTCTTTCCACTGGATTTTAAGTTCTGAGAGGGCAGATCATGTTCGTTTATTAACCATTTTTTACTCAGCCATCCATAGTAGCTGGTACTTACAAACAATCCACAAATATTTATTGACTAACTATCTGTAACACTGACTAAGTGATGGATTAATAAATGAGTAAATGACTAAGAATGGAAAGTGTTCCTTTGAGCCTGCAAAGTGGCTTCCATGGGAATTTCCCTGGACTCTCCATAAAAAGAGGAGGGAGAAGCTATCCCTTGACAGATTGATTCACCCCAACTGACCTCTGGTTTTCCACTCTCAGACCTCATTAATCAGGACCTATCTGTCCATCGGAGATCTGCCCATTCTTCATTGTAGGAATGTAAACAGTGTTATGAAAAATGAAATGGCCTTTTCCATTCCAACAGCAAAGAAGCCCGTGAGCCTCTACACAGTCCATGATGGAGCTGTCCACACCGTTCAGAGGTCACCTTTCTACAAGGACATTATCCTCACTGTTGGGGGTTGGAATGTAGCCATCTGGAAAGAAGGTATTATGGTAAGTTGCCTGCAAAATGGAGGAGTAGGTGTGTGGTCCTTTATTACTGAGAAAAACAATAGGAACAACAGACTGTTCTGACATAACAATGCCTTTGGGACGCTTTTTAGAAATATTGAAACAGATGGCCTGGGCCCCAGCCTGTCAGCAGAACCAATACAAGCCTTTGGAAAACACAACCGTTTGCTTTTCTTCCCTGAGGGCAGGAAGCATTTACAAGTCTTTTGTTCTCTGAAACCAGTGTTGTCTTCTAAATATATGTTGTGAGCTGTTCACTTGGTTTATGCTTTTCCCCTCCCCTTAAAATACAAGGTGGTGTGCTGATTACTGTATGAAGCCCAAAGAGAAGCAATGGATCTATCATCTTTGCTCCTGCACCAGGCAACTTGTCACCAGAAAGTGGGAGTAGGAAATCTAAGGGATCTATCACCAGGCAGAGACATGCAGAGGTCAGGATGAGGCAGTGCCAAGAATCTGGTGGTCAGGATTTAGGACAGGGCCTGGATCCAGATAGTCAGAAGCTAAACTGCCAAAACCTAGAAAGACTGGTAAAACTGAGTGAAGCAGGAGTGTGGGAAAATCAGTATGATGTGCCCTTTTCATGAGCTACTTAAGAGAATTATCAAAATCTGGAAAAAAAAATATATATATATATGAGTTTCGTATCTGTAATATATATTCCTTGACCTAACACTTTTTCCTTTTATTTCTGGGAGTCTAACTTACATGACTGCTCAAAAAAATTGTGTGTGATATATGTACAATTTTGTCATTGAAAAAAGTTGGGATCTCCTTAAGTGTCCTTCCAAAAAAGGACTTCTGCTGCTGCTGCTAAGTCACTTCAGTCGTGTCCGACTCTGTGTGACCCCATAGACGGCAGCCCACCAGGCTCCCCCATCCCTGGGATTCTCCAGGCAAGAATACTGGAGTGGGTTGCCATTTCCTTCTCCAATGCATGAAAGAGAAAAGTGAAAGTGAAGTTGCTCAGTCTGTCCGACTGTTAGCGACCCCATGGACTGCAGCCCACCAGGCTACTCCGTCCATTGGATTTTCCAGGCAAGAGTACTGGGGTGGGGTGCCATTGCCTTCCCCAAAAGGGACTTCTACTTCATACCAATGTACTTTGGTATGATTTTTCTTTTCTTTACAACAAGCAAGTATTCGTTTTTCAGCTAAAGAAAAAAGAAATTAAGCCAAGATTGTCCAAAGACTGTACAAGGGTCAGGAGCCTGGTTAGCCACAGAAACCTAAGTAACTGAGCAAGAACAGATTGCCATGTCTCCTGTAAGGAGTCCATGAATTAGTGGTGTTTGTTCCCCACAAGAAGCCTTTGTTTGCATGTTTGGGAGGGTAGGAGGCAGCTCCATAGCTTAGATTAGTCCTGGAAGATATAAGTAGGCGAAGGGGTCCACCTGGTTGCCAGGTAGAGCATGATGGTGGGAAGAGAATGCATTTTGATCTTCTGTCTTTATGAAAACCTCCCAAAGAAGGCAAAGTACCCCACAGCAGAGAACAGAAATGACCTTATTATGTTGCATTGGTGGTCCAAAATCTCTCCCCGCAAATATTCATAAACTACTGGATGCAGTTCACAGAACTGACTGTTCATTCTTTTTCCTGAACACCAGAGCTGTTTCCACGGTAAGTAGGCACCTGACAGGAAAATAAAGATATAAGCAAGATTTATAATCTTATAATCTTTACTCATCCAGTGTCCACCAGTTTCCAAACAAATAGCAATGGGCTTTAGGAACAGTTGAATTAGAACCACCAATAGCTCAATTAGAAAATCTGATCTTTTTTAAAAAGTCACTAAAATAAGAAAAAAATGCTATAAAAATATACAAGAAAGCAAAGAGCCAGAACATATAAAAACCCTATAAGGAAAACACTGACTTCCCTGGTGGCTCAGATGGTAAAGCGTCTGTCTACAATGTGGGAGGAAAACAAAGACGACTTCTGAGTAGGCATAATTCTGCTGTTATATGATCATAGCCATCTGAGTTTTATTCTAAAAACAAAAAAACCCTTGTGAATATCCCTCAGATAATAACAAAAACTTTTGTTTTTAATTTTAGACCAGACCCCTCCTTCAGTCATGCTGTGCACCAAAAAGGTACACCTCAGGGCACTGGTCCCTGGCCAGGCCTGGAGTCTTCTATATTGGCCGAGAAGATGGATACGTCGATATCTGGGACCTTCTTGAGAAAACTCATGAACCAGCCCAGTCCCAAAACATCTGTATAACTATGATCACGTACATCAAACCCTGGACCTTTTCTGGTATGTTAACTCTGATTAAAGGAGCAAAGTCATTTTGCCTTTTTTGGGCAGGGGACATTTTGACATTCATCTGGAAAGCCCCTAATGTTGCTTCTCAAGTTTTTCTCCCCATGCCACCTCCTCCCTTTCCATCACTACACTTCCTTTCCCTTCCCTCTTCTACTCAAATTTTGGTTACAACCCAAGTTTCACTAGTTTCTTCATCTGTTATTTCTGAGACACATTCTGAGACACATAGTATGTCAAGCAGGGACTGATTTTGAACCATGCAATGAAAAGCATGCTTGTCACCCTCTCTGGGTCCCTAAATCACAGGGTGAACCCTAAATCCTTGCTACCTTTTGCTGCTTCTTTTTCAAATATAGTAAGTTCTGTATCTTTAATCTTTTGTTATGTCACAAATATTCAATATTTTATCCCTTTTATAGCTTTCTCCTGGACAATATCAAGCAGTTCTTTTCATGAAATCTCAATGACTCTGTGAGGTCATATATCTGTTTAAACTATAACTTTTGAACCAACTGTGAGGAAAAAATAATGTATAACAGAGCAAGCAGAAATTCAAGAACATGTCGATAGAAAAGTAATTTATATCCTTTATCTCAGTTTCTCTATTTCACCCAAGTAATATATCTGTATAACTATGATTATGTACATCAAACCCTGGACCTTTTCTGGTATGTTAACTCTGATTAAAGGAGCAAAGTCATTTTGCCTTTTTGGGGCAGGGGACATTTTGACATTCATCTGGAAGCCTCTGATGTTGCTTCTCAAGTTTTTTCTCCCCATGCCACCTCCTACAACCCAGACTAAGTATATATTTGCCTCATTTAAAAGAAGTTTCCCTTTGTTTCCAGAGATGCACAGGCATAAAATTATCATTTTCTCAGAAGAAACATGAGGTTTAGAAACAGTCTTCAGAATTTCTAGAGTGTCAGAGTCTGGCTACTACTTGACCGTATATGTCACGAAAATGTGTTTTCCCATATTTGCTGCAAAACATTGCTTTTGCATACCTACAGGGATTACAATTCTATTATTTAGCAGTGTGAACCAGACCTTCTGAAAAGGAGGAGAAAAAAGTTGAGATAAGAAATTTAAATTCTCAAATACACTTCTGTTTTATACCCATTTAAAATGACCAAAAGGAGCAATTTGTTTCTGTAATAAGAAAACTGGTTTTGGCTGTATTTGAAATTCATCTGGATAATGACATCCTTTAGCCCTTACTGTCTTTGGTGAAAATTGGCATCATGATTTTTCTGTGAAAATCTTCCATATGTTGTACCCGCTTCCTTCTCAAATCTGCCATGGATCCAGTCAGAGAGGGTCAACCTCACCTGGGGGTCACAGTCCTTAAGTAGAGGCTAAGAAAACGTGATTGGGGATGAGCAGGGTGGCTGAGAAAGGCTCGAGGTCTCAGCCTTCATTTCACCATCTGGAAAAATGTCTTATGATCTCCAGTCATGAAGATCTGATGAAGATGCCAAGATTATTGTAACCACAACAGAGCTTTTGGGAAATCACAAAACAAAAATGCAGAACATATTTAACCTCTAAGATGACTTTCTGATTGCAAAGCTGTTTTTTCTCCCCATATTTTGAAACTTTTAGCAAAGCAGCAATTTATAGCCATAGCTGATTATTATGGAACACTGCATATATTGGAAATTCCTTGGACATTAAGTCATCCTTCAACCAATGAGGTTAGTAACTTTAGGCTTTGAGGATTTATGTGATCAGATACTGATGAGACATATTTTAGAAATATGTTCAGAAATGACAGCATTTTTGCTCTGTAAGAAAATAAAAGAATCATACAGTCAAAAATAAGGGGATATTAACCTAAATGGGAAAAGAATTTGAAAAAGAATAGATATATGTATACATGTAGCTGAATCACTTTGCTATGCATCTGAAAGTAACAAGACATTGTTAATCAACTATGTTTCAATATAAAATAAAATAATGAGGGGATGTATTCCTGTTGTATGAGATAAATGACTTAAAGCTAGAGGGGAAGAAAAGCATGCGATGAAAGAAAGGCCCAGTAAATGAAGCCTAGAGTCAGAGAAGAATTGATTTGGGGATTCATAATCATAGGAAGTTATTTTCAGATTGTAACCCAAGCATGGGACCCTTATTTTGGTGATACCCTTCCCAGAGGACCCAGCTGACATTTTTTGGCATCTCTCCATTGCCAGCCTCCATCCTAAGCCTAGAGTCAGAGAAGAATTGATTTGGGGATTCATAATCATAGGAAGTTATTTTCAGATTGTAACCCAAGCATGGGACCCTTATTTTGGTGATACCTTTCCCAGAGGACCCAGCTGACATTTTTTTGCATCTCTCCATTGCCAGCCTCCATCCATCCTTCCCCTACTTGGTGTACTGCAGGCAGCAGGTCTGAAGTGGCAGCGTTCTGCCCCTCCATGCATATCACCCAGGGGTTTCGTTTCAAGCAGTGTTAATAGTTATGTTACAAAAAGAAGAACAATGAATAGTACATAAATATGGATACAGTAAACATTAAATATATAGATTGCAATCTGTTGCAAGTTCCAACAACATCAACCTAGTTACTTGCAGGCAAAAAGCTCTCCCTTCTTTGGCCACCTCGCCCAAGGTCTCTGATGCCTTCCCTGCTTCTGTTCTTCTGCCCACACATGCTAAGCTCTCCAGGGGACCAGGAACTCAACTCTGCTTCCACCCCCTTTAGGGTCTCCACTGACATCCTCGTCTGGGTTTTCCAAGTTTGACTAATAATGCAAAACTTCCCTCAGCCTTAAAACTGAGGAGACGAAGGAGGGAAAAGAGGCATCCGAGGATATTTCTCTTACAAAATTGCAATTTTTTTTGCAGCTCTCTCCTTCCAATCCCACTCCTTTTCTGCCATCCCCCAATTCGCAGGTCCCTAAACCTTAGCCCAGTAGCCCATGAATTAGATCCTCTGGTAGTGGTCTTTGGGCCTTATCCCAAAGCAGGCAATCTAGCTAATAACTTATAAGCAGCAGATGTTCTTCCAGAGCCTTGTCAAGAACATGGGGGCTTCTCTGTGAGCCCCCCTCTCATGGGCCTGTATTTCTAACAGGTATCAAGTATAAGCCACTACTTTGAAAGAGAAGTCAAACATCTGGAATATGTAGAACAGCGCAGAAAAATTCGTGAACAGGAAAAGAGAGAAATGGAGCTGGAACTGGAGAAGAAAAAAGTCGTAAGTTAAATTTCAGAAACCAAAATTGCTTTCCTCTAACACTAGTAGGATATTTGTTTGGCTTATTCCACAGATTCAAAAGAAAAAAAATATGCCTTTTCACATTCTTCTCTTCTTCTCATGGGAGTCAAGAGGGCAGTTTTCTGATTTCCTAGCTTAGTGTGAGTCAAACTGCCAGTTGGATGCCTAGTGAGATTCTATCCAATTTGGTTTCTGAAATTTTCTATATTTCAAGTCCTTTAGATTTGGTGGTATCTAAATACCATATGGATACAGAGATTCAAATTTTGAATGCTTTCATTTCATAGAAACGTAACATTTAGTGAATAATGCATTCAAATAGTGTGAAAGAGTGGACTATGAATTAGGACGTGTGGGCTCACGTCTCGTGCCTGCCACTTACTAGCTGTGAGCTCTAGAGCGAGGTGTGCGTATTTGCTGAGTTTGGGTTCTCTTGTTTCTAAAATGGGAACACTAGCAGCAACCTTTTCAGATTACTGTGAGGATTTCAGCTAGGTAACCTGACAGATAAGAAACCGTCACTAAGAGGGAGCTGGTGTCTAGAGGGCATAAGAGCTGATAGTTGTTGCTCAGTCCCATCCGACTCCTGGCGACCCCATGGACTGCAGCCCACCGGGCTACTCCGTCCATGGGATTCTCCAGGCAAGGTTACTGGAGGGGGTTGTCATTTCCTACTCCAGGGCATCTTCCCAACCCAGAAACGGAACCTTCATCTCCTGAGTGTCCTGAATTGCAGGTGGATTCTTTTCCCCTGAGCCACTGGGGCTCATTTAAATTTCAGAAACCAAAATTGCTTTCCTCTAACACTAGTAGGATATTTGTTTGGCTTATTCCACAGACTCAAAAGAAAAAAAAATATGCCTTTTCACATTCTTCTCTTCTTCTCATGGGAGTCAAGAGGGCAGTTCTCTGATTTCCTAGCTTAGTGTGAGTCAAACTGCCAGTTGGATGCCTAGTGAGATTCTATCCAATTTAGTTTCTGAAATTTTCTATATTTCAAGTCCTTTAGATTTGGTGGTATCTAAATACCAATATGGATACAGAGATTCAAAATTTGAATGCTTTCATTTCATAGAAACGTAACATTTAGTGAATAATGCATTCAAACAGTGTGAAAGAGTGGAATATGAATTAGGACGTGTGGGCTCACGTCTCGTGCCTGCCACTTACTAGCCGTGAGATCTAGAGCGAGGTGTGCGTATTGCTGAGTTTGGGTTCTCTTGTTTCTAAAATGGGAACACTAGCAGCAACCTTTTCAGATTACTGTGAGGATTTCAGCTAGGTAACCTGACAGATAAGAAACCGTCACTAAGAGGGAGCTGGTGTCTAGAGGGCATAAGAGCTGATAGTTCTTGCTCAGTCCCATTTTGCTGAGTTTGGGTTCTCTTGTTTCTAAAATGGGAACACTAGCAGCAACCTTTTCAGATTACTGTGAGGATTTCAGCTAGGTAACCTGACAGATAAGAAACCGTCACTAAGAGGGAGCTGGTGTCTAGAGGGCATAAGAGCTGATAGTTCTTGCTCAGTCCCATCCGACTCCTGGCGAGCCCAGGGACTGCAGCCCACCGGGCTACTCCGTCCATGGGATTCTCCAGGCAAGGTTACTGGAGGGGGTTGCCATTTCCTCCTCCAGGGCATCTTCCCAACCCAGAGACGGAACCTTCATCTCCTGAGTGTCCTGAATTGCAGGTGGATTCTTTTCCCCTGAGCCACTGGGGCTCAGAACCCACGTGCCAGTGCAGGAGAGGTAAGGGACACGGGCTCTGTCCTTGAGTCTGGGAGATCCCCTGGAAGAGGGAGTGGCAAGCCTCGCTAGTGTTGTTGGTGTGCTACTGTCTCTTGGTGGGCTAGGGTCCATAGGGTCGCAAAGATTCAGACACGGCTGAAGCAGTTTAGCACAGCACAGCACAGCACAGCATATAGAGACAGATGAACGAACAGATATAAATTTTACTGTAATAGACTAGAACTGTGAAATTTGCAACTGAGGATAATTTGGTGTAGGACACATCCTTCTTGAACTCTACCAAAAAGGAACCTAAAGCTCTGAAGCCCCCACCCTTCTCTTTCTCAATCTCTCTGATGTGATTTTACTTTCTTGGTCTTCCCTTGACCAGTGGAATTGGGGGCTTTAAATAGTCTGTGAATTCATCTCTTCTTTCCTTCCTACTTGAGGTCATCTCAGTCCATATTTCTGCTTGTCTCTTGCTCATTCCCTTCCTTGCCCTTTTCGCACCAACAATTTCATCCCTGCCTGCTATTTCCTTATAACCGAATATATAGCCTCCCCCAATGTAATTACTCATGTGAGACCCTAGGTCTCAATTAAAAACACAAACATATGGAAATATTTTCATGTATTGCATTAGCAAATAGGTTAACATTATCATACTGTTAGATACAGATTCGGGGAAGGCAATGGCACCCCACCCCAGAACTCTTGCCTGGAAAATCCAATGGATGGAGTAGCCTGGTGGGCTGCAGTCCATGGGGTCGCTANAAAAGCAAGTCTCATATGCAGTCCCATTTTTGTAAGATTTCATACACAGAACTATAGAAATATGTAGAGTCTGAGATGTCTGAAAGGATAGTCACTGATTTGATAGTCACCAAACCACTTTTTGAGTGTTCAGAGTTTTGATGATTTTTACTTTCATCTTTGTATCTTTCATATTGTTTGAATTTTTAAAAACAAACTGTCTCATTTAAAAGAAATAAAGCCAAGTTTTAAAAATCTAAGAATAAAAGATATTAGAGAAATATTTCTGATGGCTTTGAATATTTTATTTTGTAGGATCAAAATTCTTGCTCAAGTAAATATATCTTAGAAAGGAACGAAGACCTGCAAGCATTTGCAAAACCATCTTCTAAGCTTGGATATGCCCAGGTTGGGCTTCCCAGGTAGCACTAGTGATAAAGAGTCTGCCTGTCAATGCAGGAGACATAAGAGACGAGGGTTCAGTCCCTGGGTTGGGAAGATCCCCTGGAGGAGGGCACGGCAACCGACTGCAGTGCTCTTGCCTGGAGAATCCCCTGGACAGAGGAGCCTGGTGGGCTACAGTCCAAAGGGTCACAAAGAGGTGGACATGACTGAAGCGACTGAGCACGCATGCACGCACGCCCAGGTTGCTCTGTTCTTACTGCCAACGAGTCCGAAGAACCCACATCTAGAGCAGTGGGTGTCAGTCTGGCTTGCATGTCACAGTGGCCTGTGGCGACTGTAGAAGGTCAGATGCCCAGCCAGGGTTAAAAATCACGGGTCAAAAGCGGCAGACTGGGAGAAGAAGCAGTCACAGGAGGGCATCTGTTCCAGTTGCTTCTGAGCCAACACCTTTTGAATTGGGGCCTGAAGATTTAGGCAGGTTTAAGTTGAGCTAAAGAGGGTTTCTCAAATTTAGCAGCTTAAAAAAAATGAAAATTTGTTCTTTTATAGATCAGGATGATCCTCTGGAGAAGGAAATGGCAACCCAGTATTCTTCCCTGGAAAATCCCATGGACAGAGGAGCCTGGTGGACTAGAGTCCATGGGGTAACAAAGAATCAGACACGACTTGACAACTCAATGACAAAAAGAACAAGAGGTCAGAAGTCAGAACTGAGTTTTGTGGTCTAAAATCCAGGCAGGGCTGCTCCCTTCTGGACGCAGTGGAGATCCCGCTCCTCGTTCCCCTACGGGGCTGTGGGCCTCCTTCTTTCACAGCATGTCTCTCGTCTCCTCTCCCACCTTTGCTGTGCTGGGCACTCAGTTGCTTCAGTTGTGTCCAGCTCTGTGTGACCCCATGGACCGCAGCACGTAAGACTCCTCTGTCCATGGGATTCCCCGGGCATGAACTGGAGTGGATTGCCATTTCCTTCTGCAGGGAATCTTCCTGACCCAGGGATCCAACCTGCATCTCCTGGGTCTCCTGCATTGGCAGGTAGATTCTTTACCACTGAGACACAGGGGACGCCCCACCTACCCTCACTGCCCTTCACTAATTATGCAGTCAAACCTCTCTTGACCTTTTATAAGGACACTTGTGATTATATTTAGGGACCATCTGGATAACCTAAGAAAATCTCCCCATTCCAAATCTTTTTCAGGAGTGGAATAGGAGACAAGAAGTGAGTTAGCATTCTACTTTAATGAAGATAGTGCTGTGTGAGCTAAGTTGCTTCAGTTATGTCTGACACTTTGTAACACCATGGACTGTACCCCACCAGGTACAGTCCATTCTCTGTCCATGGGATTTTCTAGGCATGAGTACTGGGGTGGGTTGCCATTTCCTTCTCCAGGGGATCTTCCCAACCCAGGGATCGAACCTGCATCTTTTACGTTTCCTGTATTGGCAGGAAGATTCTTTACCACTAGTGCCACCTGGGAACCCTTTAGTAAAGATCACTACATGGCTAATCTTGAATCTATTATATTCATCACTTGAGATTTTTTTGAAGCAAAGGGACATTCACTTGTAAGAGGTCTGTATTACCTGAGTATTCTATAAGGGGCCTTTATGATTTGACAGTGATTATATTTACTGCTGTAAACTATAAATTGATGCCACACTACTAATAATGATAACTAACGTTTCATGAGCTCTTACTACAGCATCAGGTACTCTCCTAAAAGCTTTAATATATTTTAATTCCGTCAACAATTCTGAGAGGTAGTAAGTACCATCCCCATACTACAGTTAAGAAAACTGAGACAGAAAAATCATGTTACTAGCCCAAGAAATGTAGTGAGACACAAACCAAGACTGGCTTCAGAGTTCCTGCTCTCACAGGCAATGTTGTACTGTGAATCATAGAATATTGTGCTACACAAGTCTCATAGGTACACAATTGCACATGTACACACTTAAGGGTGTTACTAAGGAATAATTTACATGAAATACACTGTACATATTTTATTCTTTTAAAGGTTGATTATTTTATATTTGGGCCGCACTGGATCTTCCATGCATTGCGTTGCGTGCGGGCTCAGTCACTTCAACTGTGTCTGACTCTTTGTGACCTTATGGACTGTAGCCCGTCAGGCTACTCTGTCCGTGGGATTCTCCAGGCAAGAATACTGGAGTGGGTGGCCATACCCTCCTCCAGGGGATCTTCCCGACCCAGGGATCCAACCTACATCTTCTGAGGCCCATGCACTGCAGGCGGATGCTTTACTGCGGAGCCACCAGGAAGCCCCTAGCTTCGGGGAGGGGCTGCTCTTCGTCGCGGTGTACAGGCTTCTCATTGTGGCGGTCTCCCTTGTTGTGGAGCACGGGCTCTATGGCTTGTGGGCTACAGTGCTTGCAGCACAAGGGCTCCGAGCACCAGCTCAGTAGCTGTGTTGCAAGAGCTTCAGTCACTCCATGGCATGTGGTATCTTCCGGGACCAGGGATCCAGCCCATGTCCCCAGAGTTTGTGGGCAGATTCTCATCCACTATACCAGCAGGGAAGTCTTGTATATAATTTAAATATACAATTTTTTAGGTCTTGACATACATATATGGGCATGTCAAGTCAAGAAATAAACATATCCATCACCCCCAAATATTCCTCATGCCGTTTTTCAATAGTTCCCTTAAGCATTTCCCCTCAATTCCCAATCACTGATTTGCTATATCTATTACAGTAGATAAGCTTGTATTTTTCTAGAATTTTCTATAAATGGAATCATATGATATGTACTTATTTTTGTCTTATTCTTTCACTTTTGACATACATCCATGTTGAGGGTATAAATAGTTCATTACTTTTTATTGCTGAGATATATTCCATTGTATGGCTATATCACAATTTATTTGATGAACACTTGAATTGGTTATTTCCTGTTTGGGTTCATAACAAATTAGTCTCCTATGATCATTCTTGTGCAAGCCTTTTAATGGACATAAGCTTTTATTTCTCTTTGATAAATATCCAGGAGTAGAGTGGCTGGATGATATGGTGTGGGTATGTTTGACTTTCTAAGATATTGCCAAATGTTTACAAACCATTTTACACTGCCACCCGCAGTGACAGCTGTTCTAGGTCCTATACAGTCTCACCAGTAGGGTCAGTCTATTTTCTGGGTCGGGGCGGGTTGCCCTGGGTCCCCATGGCTGCACGTAGGCTTCCTCTGGTTACAGTGAGCGGGGCTCCTCGCCAGTTGCAATGTGAAGTCTTCTCATTGCAGTGGCCTCTCCTGTTGCAGAGCACCGGCTCGAGTGGCCTGGGCTTCAGCAGTTGTGCCTCTTGGGCTCCAAAGGTCAGGCTCAGCAGCTGTGAAGGGCTCAGCTGCTCCATGACATGAGGAATCTTCTCGGACCAGGGATCAAACTCACGTCCCCAGCATTGACACGTGGATTCTTAACCAGTGGACCACCAGGGTCAGTCTTTTCAAATTAGCCATTCTCATTAGGATGTAGTAGTATCTTACTGTAGTTTTAATTTGCATTCCTCTAAAGAGATAAGAAAGCCTTCTTCAGTGTCAATGCAAAGAAATAGAGGAAAACAACAGAATGGGAAAGAATAGAGAGCTCTTCAAGAAAATTAGAGATACCAAGGGAATATTTCATGCAAAGATGGGCTCAATAAAGGACAGAAATGGTATGGACCTAACAGAAGCAGAAGATATTAAGAAGAGATGGCAAGAGTACACAGAAGAACTGTACAAAAAGGATCTTCACGACCCGGATAATCACGATGGTGTGATCGCTCATCTAGAACCAGACGTCTTGGAATGTGAAGTCAAGTGGGCCTTAGAAAGCATCACTATGAACAAAGCTAATGGAGGTGATGGGATTCCAGTAGAGCTATTTCAAATCCTGAAGGATGATGCTGTGAAAGTGCTGCACTCAATATGCAAGCAAATTTGGAAAACTCAGTAGTAGCCGCAAGACTGGAAAATGTCAGTTTTCATTCCAGTCCCAAAGAAAGGCAATGCCAAAGAATGCTCAAACTACCGCACAATTGCACTCATCTCACAAGCTAGTAAAGTAATGCTCAAAATTCTACAAGCCAGGCTTCAGCAATACATGAACCGTGAACTTCCTGATGTTCAAGCTGGTTTTAGAAAAGGCAGAGGAACCAGAGNAAAAAAAAGATATTATGCTGCAGTATCTTATACCTGTATCAGCATGCCTATAAAAGCAACATGTTTCTAGATAAAACGCAGAACCCAAAGATATACATATATGTTTTTCTGAGTTAAGACTCATGTAGCTTAACAGCATATTTTTACAAAAACCGTCCTACCTACACTGGAAAGCTATACTCATAGACACAGTCAGACAGATATCAACATGCAGGAATCTGGAGGCATTAGGAGGAGTAAGTAGGAATGTGCTGAAAAATATTAGTTTGGCTACATAATTAAAAGAAGAAGATAACTTCTAGAATTTAAATGGCAAGTTACGCTGTTTAAAATATCGTAATTATATTATTTCAAAGTCTAAAATAATAGCACAAAGAGCTGGAAGGAAAACACTCACTGGAGTTTGAGACATTACAACTCTCTGTAACCAGAGCCCATGATGAATATCTTTGAGCGTAACAGTTTTATACCAAGAATAGATCAAAGAGATGTAACAGCCTTGTGTATATAATCACAGCCTTCCTTCCTTTGATGACAGTACAGTGGATGTGGGTGTGTACACGGACATGTATGTAAACACGTGCTTTTTTGGAACAAGACTCCCTTGTTCAGGTCCCATTGAGCTCCAGTTCTTTGGGTCTATGAAGCCTTCCCACGTGTTAGAGGCCTCACCCTTCCATTCCTATGCCTTATGAAATCTGTTTTTCCACTCTTCTAGTTAGAAACCATAAAGCTGTCTTTATTTTTTCCGTCGTCTTGACACTCTATAGCAACGCTGTCCATTCTTAGCATACTCCTTTGCATGTAGGAAGCATTCAACATGTATTTACTCAAAGTACTCGCTACGGACATATTTTCCCTTCCAAATTTCCTAGCCTTTCCTTTCGCTCCTTATTTCTGCAGCAACCCTATCACCTTACCCCCATCATTCCAATGAAATGACATCCTAAGCACTATATTCTCATTTACCACACAGGAAGTTAGCTGCCAGATTACTCTTCCTAGGACAACACAAATTACTGATCACCTTGAAAATCCCCAACAATCACTGCTAGTTTGGTTTTCCAGTGTAAATATCATCTTTTAAAATCTTTTTACTATAGTATAATTGTTTTACAAGGTTGTTAGTTTCTGCTGTACAACAACGTGAGTCAGCCATAAATGTACATATGCCCCCTCCCTCGTGAGCCTCTCTCCCATCCCCCATCCCACCCCTCTAGGTCATCACAGAGCGCGGAGCTGAGCTTCCTGTGCTATGCAGCAGCTTCCCGCTAGCTTTCTATTTCACACGTGGTGGGAGAAGGCAGTGGCACCCCACTCCAGTACTCTTGCCTGGAAAATCCCATGGATGACGGAACCTGGTGGGCTGCAGTCCATGGGGTCGCTAAGAGTCGGACATGACTAAGCAACTTCACTTTCACTTTTCATTTCATGCACTGGAGAAGGAAATGGCAGCCCACTCCAGTGTTATTGCCTGGAGAATCCCAGGGACGGGGGAGCCTGGTGGGTTGCCTTCTGTGGGGTCGCACAGAGTTGGACACGACTGAAGCGACTTAGCAGCAGCAGCTTCGATTTCAAGTACTTCTGTTTTCCGAAACAATTATAGTCTTTAGTCTACGTTGCAAAATTCATTATTTGTTTACATATTATTCTGAATTCCTTTNCTGGATGGCATCACGGACTCGATGGACATGAGTCTGAGTGAACTCCGGGAGATGGTGAGGGACAGGGAGGCCTGGCGTGCTGCGGCTCTTGGGGTCTCAAAGAATCGGACACGACTGAGCGACTGAACTGAACTGAATGAGTAACACTGTTGAGCTTATTTTCCATCTACATATCTTCTTTCATGAAAATATGTTTGTTCACATATTTTACTCATTATTTTGGAAGGTTTTGTTGTTTACTATTCAGATTTGTGAGTTTTCTGGATACAAGTCCCTTGTCAGATATATACAAACATTTAGTCCCACTCTGGATTATCTTATTATTCTCTTAACAGTGTTTTTCAAAGGGCAGAAGCTTTTAATTTTGATGAACTTCATTTAAGCAATTTGTTTTTTTATGGATCACATTTTTGGTGACCTGAGAAAATTTTGCATAACCTATGGTTTTTTTTTTTTTTTTCTGGAAGTTTTGTACTTTTGTGCTTTACATTTAGATCTATGATCCATTTCTAGTTGATTTTTATATGGTATAAGATATATTATTGAAGGTTTTTTTTCCAAATGAATATCCTATTGTTCCAACAACATTTGTTGAAAAAAACTATTCTTTCTAACCTGGATTGCCTTTGTCAAAAATCAGTTGTCCGTATACATATGAATCTTTTTCTGAACCCTCTATTATGTTTCATGGATGTTTTGTCTATCCTGGTGCTAATACCGTACTGTCTAAATTAGTATCACTTTATAAGTCACCTTAAAATCAGGTAATATTGGTTCTCCAGTGTTGTTTTGGCTAGCCTAGTCTTTTCATATGCAATTAATTTACATATGCAATTCTGACTTTCATAAAATTTCCATTAAGTGATTTGCTAGAAGCTCAGCCCCTTTACGATTTGGGTCTTGTGTAAGTGCGTGAAGAGCAGAGCTGATGATGACTTAAGTACTGTTCCGCAGTGGCTAAGGATGTAAGTAGGTTTGGGAAGTGGAGATGGCTCATACAATGGCTGACCATCTCCCAGAAGTGAATGTGACCTTGCAAGGTAGCAGCAGCATCAAGGGAGCCCACAGTCAACAGAAAGAACTGAGAGAAACTCATAGAGTTCCCCTGATATTTTCTTTACATATTCTTTAAAAGAGGCTTAATTTTAAAATGGAGGCTCTCATTTAAAAATAAAGTACAGACAACCCTGCCATCAACACCATAGCATTTTAATCAGACGAGGGGACTGCACACTTTCTGGTGACACTGGAGGATCAAACAGGTTTTTTCTGGAGGCAGAGGAGAAGGAGGCAGATTGTACTGGGTATGGGAGAGGAGGGCAAGACTGATTGGGCCCCTGAGGCTTGAGGCACCAGAGCTGGCACATGGCCTGAGAGGCTTGAGGAGGAAAGGACTGATCCAGAGAGGCGAGAATATGCCCAGTTTTGGCCACCATGCAGATTTACCAGGGTGCCGAATGACAATGATTTCCTAGCAACTACCTGGGAAAGCTTTGCATATTGTTGTTGGCGGCCAACATGTCATTCAGCATTTCTATTTCCTGCTGCATTTAATGAAGGGTCCCCAAGTTCATCCTGTGACATTTGGTCACTAGAGGAGGAAGCAATAGGAGGTAATTGTTGGCCGATAACATCCTGTTCTTCTCCTGTTTCCATGAAAGGGAGGGAACTTCCCCACCTCTCAAGGGAACAGGGCACAGGAGGAATGCTTCAGCTTCTCTCTGCCCCTAATTTACTGTTCAAGTCACAAGAAGACAGACTCATCTGAGTGGGATGGAGCAGGACATGAGCCTGCTGGCTGGGTGCCTTCTCTATTCCCTCACACACAGAGCCAGCCTGTGGGTACTGGGTAATATGCGTATGTTTTTATCTCTGACAGCTTCCACCTCTGCCAGGAGAGGCTTGTTTTTTACCAATGTTGCCAGTGACTGGCTGAGGGGATCAGATCACAGGGATGTAGAAAGAAGCCCATTTCACCGCAGACCAAAGTCACATTCTCTAGCTTACTAATACTAGAATATATATGTGTGTGTGTGTGTGTGTGTGTGTGTACATTAAAATTTTAAAAAACGTTCTTTATTTTTAACTGGGTTGGGTCTTTGTTGCTCTGCGTGAGCTTTGTCTTGCTGAGGTGCATGGGCTTCTCATTGCAGTGGCTTTCCTTGTAGAGCACAGTAGTTGTAGCACACGGGCTGAGTCGCCCTGCAGCATATTAAATCTTCCCAGACCAGGGATTGAACTTGTGATCCCCGTTGGCAGGCAGATACTTAACCACTGGACCACCAGGGAAGTCCTCCAGCTTACCTTACCTGCTATTTTTATCTCCATGTGTCTGGTTCCTGTAATAGGCTCTAATTTCAGGAGGGAAAAGATGGGCGTGGTGTCAGTCTCCTACAACACACGCTAGCACAGACATAGTTGCAAAGAAGAGACGCTGGCAGGAGAGGGCTAAAAGAGGAAACAAAATGAAAACTGTGGTTGTGGTCAGGGCCACAGCCCTGAGGAGACCCTAAAGTAGGAACCCTAGCTGCAAGGACTGACTGTGGCTCTGTTCCTGCCAGTGCGGGGCCTGCAGGGCCACTGGAGTTGGTAGCACAGGGCTCATGAAGAATGGACCCCTCCCAGGACATATCTCAGACAGGCTGCTGACGACCCTCCCTAGCGCTGCCTGGAAACCCTTCAGCTCTCTCCATCATCAAGACGAGACTTGCGCAAATCTGGATGTGATGTTTTTGTCCCTCCCTGGGGTTATCTATGTGTCCAACTTTCAGTGCAGCTCTGACTTTGCTTGTGTCCCAGTATTTCTGGTAGGAAAATTGGAAAGAACAGGGACTATCATTCAGTATTTCCCCCAAGTGTGGTATGCATGCCAAGGTGTACGTTATAAATCTGTTTTAGTGTATTGAAAAAAAAATATGAAGTTTACTTATAACAAATGATCACTGGTTTTCCTTTTATGGTAATAATATGAAGCTTATAATAATAAATTTAAATATTATTTTATATTAAAATTATAAATAAATAAATTTAATAGAAAAATGTTTAGAGAAAATAAGAAAATAATATTACACATGGTACTTGAATATGGCAGAAATTGTAAAGGTTGTCTGTATGATAAAGGTCTGGGATAGCTAAAAGTAACATGGAAAGGAACACAAAATACCCAAAATATGCATTTTTCAGAGGATTTTCATAGCAATGGATTTTTCTAACGATGATAAAACCTAGGATTTATGGTGAATTCACATATGACTCTTGGAGGTTAATTACAATCACACAAAATTTATCTCCAACTCAATTTTTGTGGTGTCCAAAATGACACATTGTGACATGTACTAGAAGTCTGCAACTTACTTTAAAATGTACCAAGAATTAAGACAAAAAAAGAGTGGATACATAGGTACATGATCAAGCAAATACAGCAAAATGCTTAACAGTGATAGGAGCTAGGTGGGAAATATGTGAATGTTCACTATATGATATTCAGCTTTTCTTTATGCTTTATTTATAATAAAATGTTGGTGGAAAGAGATATTAACGGGCCTTCTTTTATGTATAGATTGTTTGACTTTACAGGTGAGTTTTGAGATTATGTACAGATCAAATATAGACTCATAACCTAGGACAGATGGCACTTTATGCTCTGACAATTTTCATCTCCCAGATTTAGACAAGTTGTTTTCACTAATCTAATGATTCAGAGTTGCTCTAGGTTAAAATGTGCACTTACACTGGTGGTAAGTGGTGGGCTGGGGATGGAGGGGAGGAATGGGGTTTGGGAGTCAGTCAAGAAGAGACACAAACAGATGCGTTTTCCGGAACAAAGGTCAGGAACAAGGGGTTCACTCGCTGTTCAGTATATGTGGCTGTGAAAAAAGGTAAGCTGCAGGCTCACCACTTTCACAAAAGCATCTTAGATGTGAGGGACTTTCCCATTTCTTAATTCAATATCCATTGTGCTTGTTTAAAGCTGGAATTTTAAACTCTCCTTGGAAGAGTTTATTTTGAAGAGTAAAATTTCCAGTCAAAGAAGTATGTAGAATACTGAGGCCNTGTGGCTGTGAAAAAAGGTAAGCTGCAGGCTCACCACTTTCACAAAAGCATCTTAGATGTGAGGGACTTTCCCATTTCTTAATTCAATATCCATTGTGCTTGTTTAAAGCTGGAATTTTAAACTCTCCTTGGAAGAGTTTATTTTGAAGAGTAAAATTTCCAGTCAAAGAAGTATGTAGAATACTGAGGCCAATACCAAGTTTTCACTACATAATACATCCATTAAGCCAAAAAAGAAAGATTAACTCAACTGACTTAAAAGCATGCCAAAGGCCTTATCAAACAAATAAGGATTAAGTTAACCCAATTCAGGGGCAACATTTAGGTATTTTTCTCACTTGCTTAAAACAAACACATTTTGAGAAAAATGAAAACACTAAATGTAGCTCCTCGCCCTAAAGTGGTCTCTGTTATTCTAATTTTTTTTAAAAAAGGAATTGTTTATAGTGTTCATTTAACTTTATGAAAATATTTTCTAATAAAGTGAAAAGTAGGTTTTTCCAGTTCTACTAAAAAGTGCATGAAAATTAACAGGACATTTTTCATCACAGTTTCTGTAAGGAAATAAATGATTCATTTTAACAAAAGCTTTCTTAGAAATCTTTCTTATGGTGAGATGTACCTTTTCACACACATAGCATTTAAATAATTGTTTCCACTGAACTCTGCAGCACAAAATTACCTAAAATTGCCAAACCCCTTATTTTTTAAGTCACTAAATTTTACCAATGTCATTCTAGTTCCAAAAGAAACACAAATCATTGAAAAAATAAAGGAAACACTATTTTCTTAACCACAAATGATTTATTGATCAGGAGTGAATATTTGAAAAATTACATACACGTTGCACCCCATAGTCTTTTCCTGACAAAAGATAAGCATTCTCTAAGAATCCCTTTTTATTCATTCATTTATTAATAATTAACTGAACATCTTCAATCTTATAAGTCCTAGGCCTATGGCAAAGAACTAGATACACAAGGTCCCTGTTGCCATGGAAATTACATTCAAGAAGGGTGGGCACAGATAGTGATCAAATACACAAGGTAATTTCAGATACTGATAAACGTCTTGATGAAAGTAAGGCAGGAAACATTTTCCAAAGTTATAAATATCTGTAGTTTAATCATACAGTAGCATAAGTATTGGGGGCTTGTTACAAGAAATAGAAATCTCTGTCTTCCTCCCCCATCCCCAAAGCAGTTACTGATTAGGTTGACATTTAATCAGAGATGTGAGATGATTAAAAAAAGGCACCCAAGTAAGATCTGGGTGAAGAGCTTTCTAGACACTTGGAACGGCAAGTCCAAAGATCCTTACAGGGCTGAGGTCCTCCGTGTTGCTGAAGCACAGAGACCATGGGAAAAGGTCCAGGAGAGGGTGTGGCTATCTTTTCTAAAGTTCACTTTAGCTTCTGTGGCTGGAATGGATTGTGGGTGTGGAGAGTGCAGAGTGATAGTAAAGAGATGAACTAGGAAGAGACAGATGCCGGTGGCTTGGACGAGGGTGTTGTTAGTGACAAACTTCAGTGCATAGAACTGCTGACAGGTTGTGTATAAGGGCTAAGAGAATGATTGCAAGTTTGGGGCAACAGGGCGAGATGGAAGTCTAGGGAGCTGTTGCTCAGGCTGCTCAGCATTTAAATCCCTTTTTTATTTTCATAGAATTTACCTTCACGTAAGTTTCAGAGAAACAATGCTGGCTAACTGCTCTCTGTCTCCTGGAAGCTGGGGCATAGTCTGATGCTTCTGTCAGGACGTTTATCATATCTAAACCTTAATGAATTCAAAACAAACATGGGGCAGGGAAAAGAGAAAAGAACATTCCTCTTAGTACCAGATTCCTCAGGTCAGTGAGACTCAAATTAGGACTTAAACATAAAACAACTTTATCACTGTCCAAGTAGCTAAAATGTGATGTTCTTAAATTATAAAATCCTCAGCCTCAAAATCATTCTTTGGTCTGGAATTAAATTCTTTCCAGGAACCGTATCACTGCCAAACCTGTTTCTTTAGGGTCCCTGATATAAAGCTACGCAGTCTGAAAATTTCCAAAGACAATTTTGTGCTTTCTTATTCTTACAGTGACTCTATGGGGACCATCACCAGGTACAGAAGCATTAGTCCTTAAGAGTTAATAGGATTTTATAAAGTATTTCCATAACCACTGTATTTATAACAGCAGCTTCCACTACAAGGAACTCATTTAAAAAACACAGTGGAGTCATGTCAATCTTATCTGATAGCAACTCCATCCTTCAGTTGCTTAGGACTGACTCCTTTTGCTCACAGTCCACTTGCAGATTTCTTTGGCTCCTACTTCAAAATGTATTGAAAATACAATCACTCCTCACCACCTTATTGTCTCCTTGCTGGTCTGAACCACCATCGTTCTTACCTGGATTACCGCAAAGCTGGATGCTAGAAGATAATAGAGAAATGTCTTCAAAGCTCTAAGGAAAATGAGTTTGAACCTAGGACAAGTGCAGTCAAAGTGAAGTATGGAAAATAAAAGACCTGGTCAGACATGCAAGGACTCAAAGTTTATCTCCCATGTGCCTGATTCTGGGACGTGGTGGGGCAGAGGGCTACTTATAAAAATACTTCAGCAAACAAATCAAAAATGAAAAACTGAAATTAAGAATACAAAACAGAAAAAGCAGCACATAGGAGTGCAAAGAAAATATATCCCAGGAAATAGCTAAAAATTGCTAAGCACAAGTTTCATAAAGTTAATTAAGAAGCTTAAAATGATCCCTGGGTTATAGTAAAGAACATATTTTTCTTCTGTCAAAGAAAAATAAAGGTAATGATACCCTACAGGAACCCCAGGATGAACGCTAAAAGTAGTCTGAACGAATTTGGTAACTTACTGACAAAGGAAGTGTAATAGTAAAGAAAGTATTTTCCTTTTCTCCAAGGAAAAAAAGGTAATTACTTACTCCAGGAAACAGTAAAATCTTCAAAAGCCATTATGAAGCAAATAATACATGATTTAGAAAAACTGATGGCTGTAAGATAAAACAATCCATTTGACCTTTAGTTTGTATTCTGCTTGAATCAGTATACAGATTCAAGACTGTAAGATTGGAGATACAGTCACATGGTAATATCACCCATGAATATTTCTGCATTGCTGGTTATTGATTAGCAGTTTTTAGAATCAATACTAAAGGAAAATCAAAAGTATAGTTTCCCCAAATAATATACATCTGTTAATGACTGATTATATAAACTAATAGTCTAACTTAGAGAAGTTGGGGAGATAAAGGGCAGTAATGAATTAGAAAGGAAGTACCGGGTTGGTCATTTCCACAATGGTAAGAGGTCAAGAGATACTGTTTAAAACTGATGGATTAAGGAATAACTTATTAAAGTCATAGAAGCAACCAAAAGAGAAACCAAAAAATTAAATAAATAAATAAATGAGGAGGAGGAATAGAGTGAAATAAATTGCTTATCACTCAAAACGGACAGTCAACAGGTACCGCTTAAATGACAAATCAAGAAACAGCAGCAGGAAGCCTAGAGTGACAAAGGCAGTTACCTGAAGAATAAAAAGTGGTTGTTACCTCTGAGAAGTAGGATTGATGTGGATGGCAGGGAGGAGCACTTTTATTTTTTATTTTCAATCTACTTGAATTGTTTAAAATCTTTGTTCAGGGACATGCACTAAAATTAAATTTGTTTTCAATCCTAAAAACCATTAGGGCTGGCAGGGAAATGAGAGTTGACTGTCTAACAGTATGGGAAGATTCCAGGAGACTATAAAAAGCAGGTATAAAAACTCAAAAAAGATTTGAAAAGGTCATTTTAAATAAAGGTATATACCTAATGGAGTACTTCTAAAACAGCACAGTCAACAAAAGAGGTTTATTACGACTGATTTAAACAACAAATGTTTAGTATTTTCCATTAATACTTAAGATGGCAGAGATTAACTTTAAAATTATTAGTATCCAAAATAACGTGTGGCCCTTAAAGTATTGCAGATTCTGGAAAACTCAGTTTTGGAAAAAAATGTTATTACATATATTTATGGATAATATATGATGGTCCAATACTTTAACATGTTCATTTAAAAAGAATGACTTTGAAATAAATGATCCTTAAAAATCATCATAATAATAGCATGACACCGAGGTTATAATGTTTTAATAAAGCTTTTACATTTCTGGTACTAATTTATATAACGTATGTGATATAGCACTCAAAAGGAACAAAATATTTAGGGTACATTTCTTTTGACCATTTATTCAATAATATATATCTGTCACATATTCTTTTGGCATTTTTCTGAATTATTATATAAAGCTTTAAAAATGAAAGTTTCATATAAAAATAGTTATTTATCTGACTTTTAACAAGTAAATTTTTCAAATTAAATTATTTGGTATTCCATTTACCAATGTATATTGCATAGAAAGTTAAATACTTTAATATTTAAAAAAACATGAAGCAGTCAGGTTTTTTTAATGGTTGCTACATCTTTAAGTTGGTAGTTCAAATTTTGTTAATAATTTTAAATTACACAAACTAGGTATAAAAGTTTACAAAAAATACATTCCAATTTAATAAAAAAGACTTCTAAATTTACATTTTCAAACACTGTTGTGATTGCTATAAAGACTATCTTGTAGATAAAATTAGTCAAAATAAGTTAATTTTTAAAAATCAATAACATAGCATTCTGGCAAGATTTCTTTAGAAATAAATGAAACTAATTATAAAGTCAAAGTTATATATGTACTATTACAAATAAATATGTTCTAAGTATAATTACTTTGTTTTAAAAAGCAGAGGATAAAAATGCATAAATAGGTAAAGATTTTTAAATTTAAGTCACCAGTGCAGAAATCTTGGCACTTGATCCTTTAAAATGTTAGAAGATTTCAATTTAAAGGATGACTTCTCACTGGGGATACTGTGACTTTCTGTAAGTAAAAAATGAAAGTCTTATTTTTTCTATTTAGATGTTCCTAGTGTTTTGGTTCAAGTGTTTCTAAGCAACTCCTCCTTTAACTTAAATGTTCTTTCCCTGAAAAAGACATTTTTAAGCTAATGATTTTGGCCTCATGACATATAAGATACACCTGATTTTGCAGCCAGTCCTTCCCCCCATTCTAATGTCTATACATATATGCGCTGATAAATATATACATATATTGGGGATTACAAAAATACTTATTTTTTAAGTTTAAATAATTACTGAATGTTAACACAGAATACATTAATATTTGTATAATTTTACTTTATAAAAAGTAAAAATTTATAAAAAGGTTTTCTTACAGCAGCATTTGCATTGTGAATAAAATGTGATGGAACGATGTTGCAGTGTGCATGGATTCACACTGCAAATCAGACGGAGCAGCTGCATTCCTTCCACTGGAAGGAATGTCTGTTTCAGAAAAGCAGTTTCTATAAAGTACAAAATCTTGAGGGGCTAATAACTTATATGAACCTTAGAAATGCATTTTAAACTTATACCCATAGCATTGGCAAGATTTTTTAAAATACCCACAAGAAGTCCAGGTTATCTTTACCTCAAGAAAAACTTCCTAATGAAATAAGTAAAAACTATGGTAATGAATGGTGTTTTTGAATTACATCAACTTGTTAGAAAATAACTGAAGGTTTCAAGAGTAAAAAATTTAAAACATCACTGTGAGAGATACAAGAAAGTGAAAAAGATGGATGTGAAACATAAGATGTTATGAAAAAGCAAAAACTCTCAACCTTAAACACTCATATTAAGCTTGTTTTTGTTGAGTTCACTCTCTAGATTTCCAATCAAAGTATCAATACTTTCTTGTAGATCTTTGAGACTGACTTTTCGGTCCACTCTAGACTCAATTGTCTGCACTGTCAAATACGTATGAAATGTGCACTCTTTGGACAGACGAGTTGGCTGTTCAGTCATGATATTTGGCTCATGTATCTTGCTACAGTTTTCTCCATTTTCTCTGTCTTCTGAAGGGACATCATCATAATCCACAGTATTTAAATTTTCTTTCGTATTTAAAAAGTAGTTTTCTCCACAGCTGCTCCAGTCTCCTGCGTAACGATTACTGAGTGGACTGTCTAGTCTGGTTTGCCTTGGCCTGAGTACCCTTGATGATTCAGTACCACTCAAATTTAACAAGTAAGGTCGTTCTTTCTTCCGCCTCAAATAGTTTAGAGAAGACTTCTGCTCTGGGAACAAATTGTCTGCTGATTCTTTGATAGTTAAACGTTGCACTAGGAACAAACAATTGATTTGCTTTAGTGACAGTAATCCAACTTAATCCAATTTAAAAACACAGAGCTAAAGATAAGCTATTTAATAATCAACTACAAACATGCATTACAACAAACACATGCACACTACCAAAAGAAAGCATTCCATAACTATTTTTTCTATCACCAGACATAATCAAGATTAGGAACAGAAGCCAGGAGAATGTTCAGTGGTGCTAATTCATGCTACATCACAACATCCCAAAATAAATCAAATTTCCAAGTTGATTAACTTTCTGTGCAAGTTAATTAATATCTAGCTGTAATTCAAACAGTGGCTAAGCTGGTAGCTTCTTTTAAATTAAAAGCTACAGCAAAAAGCAGGCAAGCCATGTTCATGTATAAACAAAACAAAAGTTTCTTTATCTGCAAATATCTAAATGAGGCCAAGGCATCTAAAGTGCTCATTCTTAAAGTTCTAATCTTTGTGGGTTTTTTTGCAATTCTACTAGCAGCAGTGTCATAATTTACTTGACTTTAAACAGCCAAATTTCACTTTGATAAAATGCACGAAATCTAGACTTGTCCACTTGTTACCTGAGTTTGATTATACAGCATTAGCTAATAACAGTCTTCATTTATTGCCTGAAAATAGTACAGATATTTTATTTTCCAATTCTGGTTAGGAATCTAACAATCGCAAATAACATTCCTCATACTTAGACTAGTTCCTTCTATTATTAATAGTATGCACTGCACTGGCCAAACAGATTGGCAGGGAGACACACATTACTTCATAACAAATCAAGGCTTTACAGCTTACTCTTTTGTGTGTACTGAACAAAACACTTGTCGAATGGACTTAATTTAAGTGTTGAGGCACAGCTATTAAAAATTATCCATAATGCCTATTTCTGCTTGTTTATTCTCCATTAATAAGTGCCTCTCCACTTATATAGTTCCCTTCACTAAGATAAAGGGAACATATAACCAGTGACAACGTATCAACTTTACACTCTCTAACATGTTCATTTCCTACTGAATAAAATAATTAAAGAATAACACAGACATGTATATGGTTCTAGTTTTCCAGATGTACAGATGAAATGTATATAACATTTTCAGAGATTGAATGATTTTTTTAACTTAGATTTTATTAAAGTACCTGATAACTGTATACAGGTACGTTTTTAACATTTCTGTTCACCTGCATTTTTATGATGGCTATTACATATCACGATGAATAGCTAAAAGCTCTTGATCTAAAATTTTCTCCAAAAAGAAAGGTCTGATATTTACTTTAAAGGAATGTGTGTGTTAGTCGCTCAGTCGTGTCCAACCCTTTGCGACTCATGCACTGGAGCCCACCAGACTCCTCTGTCCATGGGATTTTCCAGGCAAGAACACTGGAGTGGGTTGCCATTTCCTCCTCCTGGGGATCTTCCCAACCCAGGGATCGAACCTGGGTGTCTCCTGTGTCTCTTGCATTGCAGGCAGATTGTTTACCCGCTGAGCCATGAATGGAATGGCGATATTTACTTTAACTTGATATTTAAAACAGTATTAATAGAGAGTGCCATATGCCATTGCAGAATGGATATCTAAATTTTTTCACCGTTTAATTATTCATCCTTCTACTGAAGATGCTTATCCTCACTAAGTCTCCTTGCTTTTTCCCCTTCATTTGCTGTGCTGTTCCTATTCTTAGTGCTTAAGTGTCATGCCTGTTGTTTTTGCCAACCCATTACAGTACTAGGCTAACCTTGAGGTCATCTGGTTTGTGATCCAACCAGGGTAAAACATTTTTGACTCTGTGTTGACCTTGTCTTAATTTGTCTGTATTTTCCGACATTCACCTGCAAAAACCCACATTTATTTTGTTGCCAGCTGCTTAAAGTTGCTTAACCAAGTCCCTGTTCAAACATTATTTTTGCATTTTCTTAGAAAACAGTTAAGAAACCAATTTATAATATTTTACATCTCTGGTGGCTCAGACAGCAAAGAATCCACCTGCAATGCAGGAGGCCTGGATTGGGAAGATCCCCTGGAGAAGGGATTGGCAACCCACTCCGGTATTCTTGCCTAGAGAAGTCCATGGACAGAGGGCCTGGCAAGATATAGCCCCGTGGGGTTGCAAAGAATCGGACACAGCTGAGCGACTAACACTTTCTTTCAAAAAACCAACTATAGTATTTTATATCTTTTTGACCAAAATTTCTAAAAAATCAACTTTACTAGCTTTTTAAACTACTGGTGGTGATACGGGTTTCCTATTACATATGCAGATAAAAGGGTTAATTTTATCCCCCAAAATTCTGGTTTTCCTAGCACTGCTGATTACCCACCTTCAAAAGAATAAGATGAAAATACAATCTAGAAAGTTGTTAAAAAATTCTCAAAATATAATGATAATTACTAAGAAGCGTAATTTTCTTATTTTCTACCAATAGATTTATATTTTTAATCACCACTCTTAGCTTTTTATCTCTAGTATAATTACCTTGGGCATAAGTACTTTACTTAATAGAATATATTGGGTATCTAGTTGTTGCTAAGTACTCTGTTATAACCTGGAAGTGTAGAGGTAAGCAAAATGTAGTCCTTGACCTCATGAAGCTTAGTCTAGTGAGAAAAATGAACCAAAAAGAATAGGGAAGGAATTCCCTGGCAGTCCTGCAGTTCGGACTCCAGTACTCTCCCTGCCAAGGGCTCAGGGTCAATCTCTGGCCAGGGGACTAAGATCCCACAAGCTGCACAGCCAAAAAAAGAGAAAGAAACAGAGAAAACGGATAGCTCTTCCAAAAACAAAAGCCCAGTCCCAAATCTACTCATCACAGAAAAGTGATGTAGCAAACAGCTGGCCTAAGAACTGTATATTCTCTAAAGCTATTTTCCTGTCTATAAAGTGAAAAGGTAGCCTATCGTTAATTGTCAGTATTCTTAAGACAGCAAACCAATGTTTTTTAAAAGCAACTACCTTCTAAAAACCCAGGACATAGAAAAGATGAAAAGAAGACTGTTTTGATCAAAAGGGAAATATGTTTCCATTTTGCTCCCTCACCTGCTGCCCATCTGGCCCCAAAGCTGCTTCCAAAGAACTTAGGGTTTTGCCAGAAGAATCTGAAAAGCCACTGGCAGGCTGACTTTTCACTTTCAGTGCCAGTATACCAGGGTTCTAACTGATCACTTTGAAGACAAGATTTTTCAAGAAGAAAAGCTCAAAGTAAATTATATTCAAATTATTAATATAAAGTAAATTATACTGCCCAAAATTTAAAAAAACAAAAACAAAAACAAAACACAAAACAAAAAGTTAAGGAAGTAAAAAAGAAGGAAGGTAGACAGGAAAGGGTGGAACCAATTCTTTTTATTTCTGGAGTAGGATAAATACCAACAGGGAAAATAAATGGGATACACATAGCAAGGACAGTCACTCAGCAAGTAATATGCCGTGGCCCATTTTCTATGGCACCAACAATTTTCTCAGGCTCAGTAAGTGCACTGTGTCTACCTGATTTGTGCCTCTTCTTGAATCCAAAAGCAAGTGATGTAATAGGCAAGACTAACTCCTATTTCCTCTCAACTTTCTGCCCTGTTCTGTACTTTGTCTGAGGTATTATAACTGAAGAAAAATAACAAGTTATAGACAAGGGGGCAGCTATTTATCAATCTAACCACACAAACCTTTGGAATAAGGTGCTATATACGCAGACACAATTGCTTAAGGTTGATATTGAAATACTGTACAGTGAGTCTCAAATCTGAATCTTTTCTTCCTATAACATACAACATAAATTTTTGCTCCTAAATCCAACACTAAGATGACTGTTACAAAATAATGGAGTGACATTAACCTCTGATACAGAATTAATGATAGAAGAACTCAGATACTGGTAATAAACTTAATAGCTCCAGGCAAGAAAACTTTCATTTGATTAGAATGATAAGACAGCTCCTTTCCCAATTTTTCATGTTTATTAAAATTAAAACAGTTCCAGGAAAAGCTAGGAAACACACATTTAAAGCCTGAACCCGACTGATCCCTTATGTTGGGAACCAAATGTAGAAATCAGACTAATTAATCAGGACATCTTCATTCAGCACTTTTAACTAATAAATAATACATACTAACTCAGCTAAAATATAATTTGAAAATGATTTTTAAGCCTGTATTTAAAAGAAAACAAAAATATTAACTTTACAAATTTAAAAGTTGAAAACTTTTATTAGCATAATTTTTAATTCACTTTTTAAAATTAATCAGTTTTTTAAAAGACTAAATCAAGCAATCCTTTATACTCTGTGTTTTTTAAAAATATGCGTTTGTTTACATTTACTTCCTTTGGCTGCGCTGGGTCTTTGTTGCCACATATGGGCTTTCTCTAGCTGCAGCGAGCAGGGGCCGCCCGCTAGTTGCGGTGCTTGGTATTTCTCACTGTGGTGGCTTCTCTCGTCTCAGAGCATGGGCTCTAGGGTGTGCAGGCTTCAGTGGCTGCGGCTCGAGAGCTCTAGAGCACGGGCCAGGTAGCTGTGACACACGGGACGTGTAAGATCTTCCCGAACCAGGACCAAACCCGTGTCCCCTGCACTGGCTGGTGGACTCCTAGCCGCTGACTCACCAGGTTAGTCCAAGCCTTTTGTGCTTTATTTAGTCTATCCTTATCATGTACATTAACAAAAGAGTTGTTTTTGTTGAGTGGCTAACTTGTGTCCAACTCTTTTGTGACCCCATGGCTCCTGTGTCCATGGGATTTCCTAGGCAAGAATACTAGAGCAAGTTGCCATTTCTTTCTCTAGGGGAACTTCCCAACCCAGGGATCAAACCCATATCTCTTGCAGTGTGGGCAGATTCTTTACCACTGGGCCACCAGGAAAGATTAATAAGCACATTTATTGAGGACTGACTTTATGCTAAACTCTCTGTTCATTTCCTTAGATCCTTTAAGCCAATCTTCACAACAACCCTAAGGTAGGCACTATTCATACAGAAGCAAACTGAGGCTTAGGAAAGTTTGCCTGAGTCCACAATGCTGATGAGTGCCACAGCTGGATCTGAATCCAAGCCTGACTCCAGGGCCCAGGCACTTTTAACACTGTGTACTGCCCTTAGCATTGAAGTACCTTCACACTTGGTCCTATGCAGGACAGGGGAGGCAAGTGGGAGTTACCACCAGGTAAGAAAATTTTAGAACCTAAATACAGGGATCCTTTATAAAACATCTAATTAAATACATATTCCTTTTAGCTGTGAAAACACTTAAGAGATATGTTAGGAAAATAATTGTCAGCCTTTTCTTATTGCATAAGGGACAGACAAGAAAAACTGAATTGTCCACTCAAGCCTAAATAATTTGAAGAATGACCATGAATACATGAAAAGTGTCAGGAAGAACTGATTTAAGTAGAAAAATGAATTCTGCTTTAAATCAGTTGAACTAAAAATGATAACAGTAAAAATCTTAATATTTACTGAGTACCTATTCTGTGCCAAGAGCTGTGCTGAGCACCTTATATACATACTTTAGAAAATTTAATCTTCCTATCAAGTCTATAAACATATTATTAACCCACATGACAAAAGGTGATACTGAGGCTCTAAAATGTTAATGAAGTTGCCCACAGTCAGACGAATAAGGGATACAATCAGGATTCAAACCCAGAGCTGACCAAATCCAAAACGTATACATTGATCTCTATGTCTACAACAGTATCAGCAAAAGCAGAACATTTGAATGGAGAAATCTAAAGGGCAGGTTATCAAGTCATACTGTTTTAAAAAGCAAAATCTAGAAAAGATTTTCTTCAACCATACATGGGCATATTTAATGATTAGCTAATTCTATCATTGTAGAGATATCATTGTAAGAGAAAAATAATTCCACTGAATCATTTACCTGGCCAGAGTTGAAGTAAGTAGTGAAGAACTTCAATATGTTTTTTAAAATCCAAAGCAGTCGCCAGTTCCTTGGAATCAGTAAAGACTCTGTTGTTATGGGTGGAAGTTTCTTGCCTCTGACTTAATAATACCGGTCCAAAGCACACAGCCAAGTTTTGGCAGGTCATCTTATTCACATCATGATAAGAAGCCACCAATTTCAAATGATCCAACAACATCATTAGAGTTGCCTAAATTGAATTAAATTTCACTTAATACAGTCAAGCAGGGATAAATTCAAGGACACAATTTATAGCAGGAAATATAGACAAACAACCTGTCACTTTTTAGAAGGTTTTTTCAAAGATTTGCTTTTAAGCTGGATGTTTGGAACTTGAAACACATTTTTTTTTATAAAATGTTACACAGGACACTTAGGTTTTGACAACATAATTTGACTCACTGAATGGTTAAAATATACATTATCTAAAGTGCTCATGAATGAATTCCAAATTTTAGCTGGAGTTTCTTAGAAAATATGCCATCAACTTTTTCCTCTCTTCCCTTCTCTAAAAAGATAACAGCAAAGGCTGTGATGAAAAGGGGATTAGGGTAGAATTTTTTTTTTTTTTTTTTAAGTTTTAAAACAACGTGAATTTATTCTCTGATAGATTTGGAGGCCAGAAGTCTGAAAGGAGTCTCAGGGAGCTAAAATCAAGGTGTCAGCAGGCAGGGCACACTCCTGTGGAAGCCCTAGGAAAGAATCTGTTTCCTTGTCTTTTCCAGGGTCTATAGAGCTGTATTCCTTACATTCCTCAACTCAAGGACCCTTCTTCCATTTTCAAAACTAACAATATAACATCTTCTGATTCTGCTTCCCTCTGTTTTCATCACATTGTTTTCTCATCTGCCTGTAGTCAAATCTCCCTCTCCCTGTCCCTTATAAGGATACTTGTGATCACATTTAGGACCTACCTTGATGGCAGTCCACTCCAGTACTATTGCCTGGAAAATCCNAAGGACCCTTCTTCCATTTTCAAAACTAACAATATAACATCTTCTGATTCTGCTTCCCTCTGTTTTCATCACATTGTTTTCTCATCTGCCTGTAGTCAAATCTCCCTCTCCCTGTCCCTTATAAGGATACTTGTGATCACATTTAGGACCTACCTTGATGGCAGTCCACTCCAGTACTATTGCCTGGAAAATCCCATGGACAGAGGAGCCTGGTAGGCTACATGCAGTCCATGGGGTCGCAAAGAGTCGGACACGACTGAGCGACTTGACTTCTCTTCACTTGATAATCCCAGATAATCTCTCCATCTCAAGATACCTATTTTGTTTGTTTGTGCTGGCATGCAGGATCTTAGAGCTCATACTATGTCACTTTTTATGTAAGAAAGAATGGGAAATGAGAAAGCATGCATGTATACAATCATTTTTACAAACAGAAATACAGAAAGCATAAACAAAAAACTAATAAGATTAGGTACCCATAGTTGGCTAAATAATGGTCACCAAAAATATCTGGGTTTTTGTAGATATCATTAAATTGGGTATCTTGAGGGAATTCCTTGGCAGTCCAGTGGTTAGGACTCCCCACTTCAACTGCAGGAGTTACAGAATGTTCATTTTTAAGTTCAGTTAAATCCTGTAGTCATAAGTAGGGGGCACCATCTTAAAATCTAGGTTACTATGGCCTGGTTCTATTGTGATCCAGATTAGGAAGAAGGCCAATGTACTTCTTAATAAATATTTTAAGTAGACAAACAATGGAAAAGGGAAGCATAGAAATGAAAAAAATTATTGAAAAAAAAATTTTTTTAATCCTTGAAGAAACCAATAAGGGGAATTTGCTTAAGAAGTGAATGGTTATTTAAGTTTATGCAATTATGAAAAGAAATGATGTTTTTAATATACTGGTATATGATCAATTATTTAACAAAATAAGCATGTAATTTCCTCTTCATAATTGAAGAAATAAATACCAATAGTAACCTGTAACTTTAAAAAATTATTTTAAAAAATTATTTTAAAAAATTAAAATGACATATTATCAATATTTCTGGAGCCAAAAGTGACAACTGGATTTGGTGATTAGAAAGTAATTAGTAACCTTGACAAAAACAGATCCACAGAGATGGGGTAAGAAGCCAGATAACAGTTTGTTGAGTAGTAAATGAGTGGTGAAGAAGTGATAACTGCCAGAACAAACATTTGCTTAGTGTTTGGCTGTGAAGGGAAGGAATCAGGAGCAAATGGATCTAGAGTAGACTACAGCTGATATTCTGAAATCAAAACCAGTCACACACTGGTTAACACAGTTAACACACGCACATGACTGCTTAAAGAAATTCGGCTCAATCTCAATAGCAAACCAAGAAACGCAACCTAAAGTAAGAAATTTTTTTGTCCTTGAAATAAGATCAGCCAAAAAATGTAATGGTTATGCCCCCTCTGAAAAGTAATATGAAAATATGTACTAACAGCCTCAAAATGTTCACAACATTTAAATCAGCAATTCCACTCTGAAATTCTAATCTAAATAAGTAATTCTAACTGAAAAGAAATCTGTGGACAAATATATACAAATAGGTTCAAAACCTAAATTTTATATAAAACAAATAATGATAAATTGTCAAATCCATTCAATGGAATACTTTGGAGCCTTTTTAGAAAGAAAATTAACAGCATGAGCTTTAAGGCCAGAAAGGCCTAGATTCACATGATAGACTATAACACCCGAAAAGCTACATAATCTTGGGCAAGTGATTTAAATTCCTTGACACTCGAGTCTTCACTCATAAGCAAAATGATACATAATTTTACCTTATATTGATGAAGGAACATTTCTACCCCTTCACCCCACCCTTCTTCTTCTGCCTACCTCTTTGTAGCTATTCCTCTCTCCCACCCAAGGGAACAGAAATTCCTAATCTAACTGGACAGAGACCAGGCCATTCAGATGACTAAAATAAACTAGTGAATGAAGGTATTAGGTAGGTTTAAAGTATTTCTATGCACTCTTGGACCTTCCACTCTCACATGATGAGAAATACAGACAAAGTTGGCCTCATCTGGATAAGCCTGGCCATATTTCTTTCCCTTATTCTCCCTTTTGTTCTAAGGAACAACAGCTAAAGTTAGGCTAAGATTAGTTCTGCCAGCCCAGTCATCCTCTCTCTCCTGCAGGCATACCAGAAGATACTGGTATGAGATTTAGATCGTGGGAAGGGGGCAAATGTGAAGAGACAAGGAGGACGGAAAGAATGGTGGTGAGCACCAAGTCTTGAGGCTAAGTCATGTACACAAAACAGTTACCATATTTTAAAAATACTATTAGTAAAAGGAAATAAACCAAAATGTTAATTATATAGCCTTTAGATATTAATAATTATAAATTCCATTCTTCTTTTCTATACCTTCCTAACTTATAAATATATCATTTTAATAATAAGATAACAATACTCTTTTAAAACTTATCAGGAATATTCATCCCTAGGTTAATATCACATGCGAAAGAGAAAAAACTGTTTTCTAGACTTATTCTATTTAAGAATCAGTTTCTAGATTTACACTGTTTAGTCTTTAGCAAAGGTAGAGCTAAAACTCATTAGTGCTACAAATGTCAAATAAGTAAAAAATTATCTGTAGCTCTGGAGCTAAGTACTCAGTTCATTAAGTATATAGTTTATTTCAGGAAGAATGTATATCTATCATGCTTACCTTCTCAACGTCAGGCAGACAATCCAGAAGGCCAAAAGTGTACTGAGAATCACCTGGATCATTCTCACAACCATTTGATGACATTTTCAAAGGATTTTTTGCCATTGCATCTAATACAGCCTCATAAAGCTGCTTTGTTATCAGAGGAGAAGGGAGTTCTCTTAAATAATCCTTAAGAACACCTTCAGAAACCAAACAAACCAGAAATAAATGTCAATTAGTCTTTAGAGTGAAATAATAAAAAGCTGTGGTGAATTTTTTTTCAAAGTATCATTACAGTGAACTTTTAACATTCTGAAAACAATAAAAGCAGAAATATAAAAAGTATTGTAACAAAACACTTGCACTTTGTATTCTTAGAAATTGTTTCATTAGTTGACTTTTTGCTTTGAAACCATGCTAATAATGCACATGCATAATATCCAATTATCATATATAGATTTGTTCATAAAGTAAATTCCTTTTATAAAAAGCTCCTTTAAGTGCATATAAAACAAAAGAAAATAAGGCACACTAATATTAATTGAAAATTATTCCAATTATATGGATTTTTAATTTCCAGACTTTTCATAAACCCTTATAAATAAGTAAGCTATATAAATGCAATTCCTCTTAAATACAGAAGACATGGCTTAAACACACATACTGAATAGTCTGGATAATCTCCAATGCTATCCTATGGAAGAAAAAAATCATTTCTAAAACCAAAACCCAAGAACAGAAAACAACAAACGTGCCACGGTAATAGGAATGAGGTAAGTCTATTTCAATTACACCACAAATAGTTATGAACTAAGAGGTGATATCGGGGAAGGCAATGGCACCCCACCCCAGTACTCTTGCCTGGAAAATCCCATGGACGGAGGAGCCTGGTGGGCTGCAGTCCATGGGGTCGCTAACAGTCGGACAGACTGAGCGACTTCACTTTCACTTTTCTCTTTCATGCACTGGAGAAGGAAATGGCAACCCACTCCAATGTTCTTGCCTGGAGAATCCCAGGGATGGGGGAGCCTGGTGGGCTGCCCTCTATGGGGTCACACAGAGTCGGACACGACTGAAGTGACTTAGCAGCAGCAGCAAGAGGTGATATAGCTATAGTAGAGGAAACAGGAAAGGATAATAGCTGTTACATATAAGGAAGGTAGGTTAAGATACTAGCTAAAGGACAGAGTGTGATCACAAGAAATAAATTGACATTTCTGACAGCAAAAACCTAAATATAGACAATACTGATTTAGAAAATGCTCTCAGCTTAGCTGAGAACTTAGTTTGAGGGCTTAATTTGAATTTAAATGAAAGTGAAAGGCACTCAGTCATGTCCAACTCTTTGTGATCCCATGGACTATACAGTCCATGGAATTCTCCAGGCCAGAATACTGGAGTTGGTAGCCTATCCCTTCTCCAGTGGATCTTCCTGATCCAGGAATCAAACCGGGGCCTCCTGCATTGCAGGTGGAGTCTTTACCAACTGAGCTATGAGGGAAGCCCAATTTGAATTTAAACATGATCACAAAGGAAGTTTCCCAGCTGATAAATCTTTTAAATTTTGATAATACTATGGCTCATAAGAATTCTTGGCAGGAAATTCAGGTTCAGTTCCTGGTTCGGGAAGATCCCCTATAGAAGGAAATGGCAATCCATTCCAGTATTCTCGCCTGGGAAATCTCATGGGCAGAGAAGCCTGGTGGGCTACAGTACTTGGGGTTCCAAAATAGTCAGATGTAACTAAACAACACAACAATGGTTCATTAGTTTCGTATGCATCCTTCCAGCTTTTGCTTATGCAAATATAAATATTAATAACATATCACTATTTGTTCTCCTTTATTACATAGAAGACGGCACATATACTTTTCCATTTAACATTTTATCCTTGCTGTGTGCTGTGCTTAAGTCACTCAGTCATGTCTGACTCTTTGCGACCCCATGGACTGCCAGGCTCCTCTGTCCATGGGGATTCTCCAGGTGAGAATATGGAATCAGTTGCCATGCCCTCCTCCAGGGAATCTTTGCAATGCAGGGATCAAACCCAGGTCTCCTGCATTGCAGGCAGATTCTTTACCAACTGAGCCACCAGGGAAGCCCCAAAATACTGGAGTGGGCAGCCTATCCCTTTTTCAGGGGATCTTCCTGACCCAGTAATCAAACTGGGGTCTCCTGTACTGCAAGTGGATTCTTTAGCNGCAGGGATCAAACCCAGGTCTCCTGCATTGCAGGCAGATTCTTTACCAACTGAGCCACCAGGGAAGCCCCAAAATACTGGAGTGGGCAGCCTATCCCTTTTTCAGGGGATCTTCCTGACCCAGTAATCAAACTGGGGTCTCCTGTACTGCAAGTGGATTCTTTAGCAGCTGAGCTACCAGGGAAGCCCGATCCTTGCCATAACCCTTGCCATATTTTCAGTACACAGAAGTTTTCTTCAAACGTTTTTATAGCCACATCACAGTATTCCAATGTATGGATGCCCCACATTTTGAGCTAGTCAGTGGCTACAGACAGATACTTGTATTCTTTCTCATCTTCTGTTATTTCAAACCATGCTACAATGAATAACCTTGCACATCATCATTTTGTATATATGCAGGTATGTTGGTAGGACAAATTCCAAAACAGGACCACTGAATCAAAACTATATTTGTCATTCAGAGGAAAAAGGATGTTTCCTAGGTCTGGGGCTTCAGCATCTAAGTGAATAATAGTGCTATTACTTGAAACGGGGGAAAGGAGGAAAACCATGCTTTAGAAGATAGAAAGGAGTTTCATTTTGAACATTTTAAGCTTAAGTTATCTATGAGACATTCAAGGCTACTGGATATAAAAATCTGAGACTCAGGAAAAAGATGGCTGGAGACACAGATCTGAGTATGATCAACTTAAACATAACTAGAACCTTGGGAGTGACTGAGATTATCAAGGAGGAGAAAGAGAGAAAGAAAAAGTGAAATCACTCAGTCGTGTCTGACTCTTTGTGACTCCATGGACTGTATAGCCCACCAGGCTCCTCTGTCCATGGGATTGTTCAGGCAAGGATACTAGAGTAGGTTGCCATTCCCTTCTCCACGGGATCTTCCCAACCCTGGGATTGAACCCGGGGCTCCCACACTGCAGGCAGACTCTTTACCGTCTGAGCCACCAGGGAAGCCAAGGAGGTAATGTAGAGTGATATGAGAAGGCCTAATAATAAGAGAAAATGATGAAGAACATCAATCAGCTCTTTAAAAAAAAATTTTTTTTGTTCTTTAAAAAAATTTATTTTTATTTAATTGGAGGATGACTGCTTTACATAACAATATGATTCAACTACAAACATATATCCCTCCCACCCCACCCCCATCCCAGTCTTCAATCAGCTCTTACATGGTCATCAGGAAGAAGATTTTCCAAAGGTGACTACGGAAGAATGGCTAAAGAAGTGTGAACAGTAAGTAGAGGCAGGGTGGGGGTGGGGGGCAGGACAGGCAAATATGCTATCAAGGCAGTAAAGGAAAGAATGTTTCAAGAAAGAGTTTAAGGTATCAGTTGATACCCAATAATAATTAGGTTAGATAAGAAGAGTATACTAGATCGGTCATTTGTATGTTAAAGTCATTCAGAATGATGGCAGGACTTCAGCTGGAAATCTAACCATAGGTAAGATATCAAAGTCTTTAGCGAATAAATGAAAATGCTCAAGTATTCTGATGATGATATTAAACAGGAAAGAGGAGGTACAAGACTGTGCTGTGAGCTTCCAAAAAACCTTATTCCTTAACATAGCATAACTTCCTACTCCATAGTAAAAAGGTAACAAGATGGAAATAGCAGGAAGGAACCAAGAGAATACTGACCAAACTTTTTCTCTGATATACACAAAGAGATACAATATATATAAATTGCTTGGCATATAATAATAATCAATACCTGTTAGATATACAGTGATATTCCCATTCCTTAACTTTTATCATGTGATCTTTACTATTATCCTTAGTTTCCCACAATGAATAGCAACATTCAGTTTAAAAAGAATCTACAACTAGAAAGTGAAAATGCAATTTTCTGTAGCTGCCAAACAAAGACACTACTAAACCTTTAGGGCATAATTTTTTTTTAAGGTTCCATATTTGTTCCTCGACAAAACAAGACTTGTTAGTTCTCATAAAACTCAATATGCCCTGGTAATTTGAGACTTGTCCTATAATGCAATTATATTAAATTAAAATCTAAAAGATCTCCAGAAAAGATAACTTTATAACTTAGTGAAAATATATGTCAAATATCATTATACTTTATGAGTAATATACTAAACAACCATTAATATAAATGGAATTTTAAATGGATCCAGGTTCAAGATTACTTACTTCACTATAATTTGAAGGCAAATAAGGGAGAATTATTATAACAAACATTAAGCACTTATTATGTTCAATGAAGTAAAGGTTATTATTGCTTTTCTATTAATAAATGCAGACAAACTTCACAGGAAAAATAAAAGATTTTATAAAATGATACAGAGAGGTAGTATTTATAGTACATTGTGACATATAAGATATAACTACTCATAAATCTAGAAATTGGCCATATGGTCTTATCTCAAAAACTCAGTGATAGACGGGGGCATCTTAAAACCATTTTGCCTTCTTAACATCTTTCAAACACTTTGGGACATAAAAAACATAAGTAATAACTTTGTGGTGACAATCTTTAATACCAGAGAAGCTACTTAAAAAAAGACTTGGGGGACATTTATGATGAAGTTTATTTAATGCAGCACAGTATATGTTTTATCATGTACTTGAAGCAGGCAATTATTGGTAAATAAAGAACTGGTTCCAGTTACATCTCTTAAGCTGCCCTGTATTAGTTGCTGCTGCTGCTGCTGCTAAGTCACTTCAGTCGTGTTCGATTCTGTGCGACCCCATAGACGGCAACCCACCAGGCTCCTCCATCCCTGGGATTCTCCAGACAAGAACACTGTATTAGTTAGATACTATGAAATCATATGCCTCTTACCTTCAGGCACAAGGACCAACTACACAGGAAGATTCTACTCATCCCTGTGATGTAATATAAGCATCACCACACTGAAAAAAAAAAGGGCATTCTATCTACAAAACTACATCTGTTTCTCAGAGACTGGTTTTGAAGTACCTATATTTTATTAATTCTCAATCACAAAATTCACCATTCTCTCTGCCTAAAACTTTAAAAATCACTAAATAATAAATACATTGACTTTTCTATTATCTTCTCTTAAAACTATGAATAGATTTTACACCTTAAATTTTGCACCTGATTGAAAAAAATCTGGTTTGTCTGGAGTACTTCATTCTGTATTCCAGACAAACCAATTACTAAGAACACATTAAACTGTGGGTAAACTCTATCATTCACTCCATCTTTTTTAGACCTATTGAACTGTTAATTATATTTCAAAGTTTACTTAGCAATGTGAGTTCACATGGAACAAACACATGAGGCAACACTATTACTGGCCAACTCCCCAAATTTTGAGCCATGATGAGCCCCTGTGTATAATTTATTGCAATTCCAATGGTATTTCTCAGACAAAACTTAAATCATTCCATTGGCTTTTTATCAAGAAAGAGAAGAGCTCTTGGTTCTTCTGAAAAACAACTTGACTGAAATGGAATACAAAGAATAAAGCCAAGAAGTATCTACTTCATAAGCTATGGAAACTCTCAATTTTAGACAAGAATGCTGCTATAAATCTAGCATTCATTGATCTACTGCCATATCTTCTGCATACGCTGCAAATTTCTGACAATTCAAACCACATCGCTTCATCTTCTTAAACTGTACACATTTGACATAATTTTTATCTCTAAGCCAAGGCTTCAACTAAGACAAAACCTCTTTTTATTCAGAATGTAATTTTCTGAGAACTGATATTTATAAAAGTTCTCCTTAATAAATTCATAAAATGAGTCTTTTGATGATTCTGTTAATTATATACTACTAAGGGGGAAAAAGATCTACCTTTTTGTAGAAATGACCCATTTTTTAGTAGAAATAATAAATCTTCTTCCTTTAGAAAATAAAAGTAACCATTATTTCTGGTTTGCTAAAACTTACAGGAAAAAAAGTGCTTTGGTTTGTCTTCTTTTAGAATTAAAATGCTTGGGATCAAATTTAGTTATCTAAGAATGTATATTAAATAATCTATGAAAATACAGTCATTCAGAGTTCAGAGATTGGGAAGCTCAATTATTTGGAAAGTTTCAATGCTAAAAGTTGGCTGTAAGGATTCCAATCATTAAAAAATCTCTTTAATATGTGCAAGTCGAGCCCTCCTCAAATTCCCACCTAGACAACTGTGTGCAAAATAAGAAAGCAACTTAGAAGAGAAAAACAAATATTGTTAGAGCAAGGGAAAAAATGGTAGTTGACAACAGAGAGAAGAGAAGGACTATCAAAATACATAGACAATCTGGAAATACATACCAAAGCATCTGTAGGTGAAAGATGCGATATCTGAGATTATGGTTCAAAATAGTCCAAGTGTGGGGAGAATCAAATGAGGGGTATAAATGAGACAGGTTTGGTCATTATGGAAGCCAGATGATGGACAAAGAAGGTTTATCATAGTATTCTATGCTTGAAAACTTTGCTAATAAAAAGTAAAACAACAACAAAAAACAAACATGGAATTATAAGCCAACAGTCCCCAAATATTGATTAGTTATCAAAAATCTCCTAAAGGCCTTTTTTTCTGTTCTCATCTCATATGATCTCTCCACAGAATGACACTGCATCACACCTTGCTGTGAAAACTCTACTGTTTCTTGTTTCCCAAAGTTTCTGACTCCTTTCCTCTCAATCCCTTTAGATGTTTCTTCTTTCTTTGCCTGCCTCCAAAGTTTGGAAATCCTCAAAGTTCTGGTCTTTCGAAACTTTACAGACAACTGGAAGGTGTTAACTATAACTAGTGCCAATGACCATCAAGTTGCCATTTTCATCACTCAGGGCTTTAGAAGAGTATTTGCAATGGTGTACGTTGGACTGCATTCATCACCTGGGCAAATAACAGACCCCTCACATTCTACTACATCCTCTCCTTAGCTGCAGATAAGCACTTTCAACTTTGCGTGATGTATCCACTGAGATCTCTGACTGGTACCTCAAGTTCAATATATGTTTGAAAAGAAATCCAATTCATAATCTTTTTCTACATTTCTCCACCAAAAACAGTAGTTTTCTCTTATTTCTGCTAATGGAATCCAATCAACCAGGTGTCAAAGTCATGTTTGTTTGGGCCCTCCCTGTCTTCATATACTTTCAATTCTATTCCTTCCTGCTGCTGCTCCTGCTGTAAGATGCCATCTGCTCTTATTACCTCTTTGCTGAGACTATTGCCAAGCCTTCCTAACTGGTTTTCTTTCCTCTTCTATCTTCTTATTTCAATCATTTGCACAGACTTGCCAGATAAGTATTCCTGAAGACTATCTCTGAAGATTTCATTCCTCTGCTCAAAAATCTTTGGATTCCCTCTGCCTAGTAAATAAATCTAAATTCTCTAACTAGATAGTCAATGCCCCTTATATTACCTATGCTCCAGTCAAACTGAACCTGATGGCATTTTATTTATCCCTTCATGAAGACAAGGTGCCCTTTTCCTTCTGTTAGCTACTGGAGCTAATTTAATGTAGGCCTTACTTCCTTCCAAAGGTTGGCTGTTTGAGAACAGGGACCATATCTTGGTACCTCCCCACAAAAAAGAACACAGTAGTGTTTGTGAAAGAAGGAAAAAAAGACTTCAGAATAATACCAAAACAGTATTTCAATTCTCTTTCCTGCAGAGGTAGTCTTTCAGAATGTGTACATAAAAATAACATCTATTTATTACCTGTTATTACATTTATATCTGGGTATTGGCTTTCACACAGACCAACAGCTTTGCTATCCCTCTCAAAAGCCTCTCGAAGTTCTTTCTTGACTGCTGCCGAGCCACATAATCGGTATAGGCCTACTACCTAGAAATAAAATTATCGCCACATTATGGTAAATTGGATAAAGAGAAAATATAATAGTACAGTATGTATAAATCACATGACTTTGGCAATCTTATATATTCTGATGGCATTTAATTAAAAATATCTCAAACGTAAGCTTCTGAAGTCTCACCACAGACTATACTGAGTGTAGTTACATAGTTTAATACAAATTTTATATTCTTTCATTTAAATTCAATGATATACCTGTGCTAGCTATAATACCTTAAGCAAAGACACAATCCCTTCCCTTTAATTTTATACACGCAACCAGTATCTCCATTACATCTTTTGCTCCAGATTGAAGTCATACAGCACAACAGCTAATCAAAGATTTTGGATTCATAAAGCCCCACACTATCACTCCTTGCTTGGTGAATTTGGGCAAGTTTTTTAATTTGTTTAATACTCAGTTCATTTTTAAAAGCTATAAACTCAGTTTATTTTTTTTAAGTATATATTTGAAATAAGGTTCCAGGAAACTATTTCTGGAAAGTTATCTTTTAAAGTTTCTTGGGAAGAAATGAAAACAAATCTAGGATTTGTTTTAACTTATCAAATGAATTGATTATAAAGCACTGAAGGAAATTCAGTGGAAATAATATATTAAAGGGGAAAATAAAACTTCAATTCAAAATGTATTTATGATGCAAAGACACCACTCAATCTCCCTTCAATCTACATTTAAAAGATTTGTTTTTTAAACATTGTTAGTTCAATATAAATTCACTAAGAGGAAATCAACATGGTATCTTAAAGAGAAAACAGGCCTGATTAAGCATTTGGGGCCTTTTAAAAGAAAAAGTCTTCATGAAAATTGAGGAAAGTGGTCATCATCTATACTTCTACATCAAAGACTATTTAGGAAGTTCAGTTACCTTGAATTGAAAGATTGGATAAAGATATTACTTCAAGACAGAAATAAAGTGAAAAGACACAATGCAGTCCCCAAGGATCTGAACTAGAAATCACTTAAAAATATTAAAAATGATCTACAGGAAGAAAGCAAATGAAATTTACTAGGTTTACTTATGACACTAACCTCTTATGAATTATTAAATAACTGACAGACTACACTACAAAAGGTGGGTCTTAATATAGGAAAGTGTCAGATAGCAGAAATGTTATCCAAAATATTTGAGATGACAAGCACTCAGTATTAATTGAAAGATAGTAGAGACTCTACAACTATTTCTAAGAGAAGGTAGTTCAAGGTGCTGCTGAATTCGAAAGGATCAACAGGATATGGGAAACCAAAGAATGTACTAGGAATAAAATTCAAATGTCCTATTCTCCTCCACATTCACGGTATATTCACATTGACAACAGCAGGTGTTAGTCACATCATCAAGAGAAAGAAAATCAGAATGGCAAATGATCCAGAAAATGAAATTAAAAGATCAAAGAAGAAACCAACTTGAGTAGAGCCCTTCTAGTCTAAGCAAACTTAAAAGTGTCACAAAAATCTCATAAAGATGTATCCTCTCAAGCTTGAGAAAGATGAATGTAGAACACATTAGAGAAAGTAATACTTCAATAGCAAGTGATAATTTAAAGGAATGTGTTATCCCAAAAGCTGATATTACAAACATAGTTTTTAAAAGTGAATAAAAGAAGGAAGATATACCATACATACATCAGGGAGGAATATTTTAGGATGTATTCCTTAACTTCAGAGGCTGATTTCCTGAATCAAACACCTGAAGTACATGCTTGATGCCTCTAGTAAGGACAGAATCTAAACTGGACGGACCATGAGTATGATCTCTATACTAATCTTTTCCCACTCGAAGCAGGAGATGCATGATAGTAGCCTTCCAAGTATTTGGAAAAATATCACAAACTATTTTTGTATGACTATCGAAACCTGATTGTCATGGTTAAAAAAAAAAAAAAAGGAATACTGACTAGAAAGGTAAACAAAATTTAAGCAGTATGCTGGTTTATAAATCACAGGCACATATCAGCCTCTTTCTGTATGTGTATTGGGGTGGAACAGGGAGACTCAAAAGAGACAAAACAAGAAAAGGTGTTTAAAAAGAACTGTTTCAAACATACAACTGTAAATCTTACTTTTTATTTCACAGGAACTAATTCCTTATTAAAATAAATCTTTCTAAACTTTATAGAAATAAAAAGCATTCCTAAAAAATATTTTCTTGGCATTTAAAATGTAGATAAGACACAACAGTCTTATCTACTTGCTCTTTATGAAATATTTTCAGGAAACAGACTGTAAAAGTATAGTGCTATTTGAGTTACTTATGGGGCATCCCTGGTGGCTCAGACGGTAAAGAATCTGCCTGCAATGCAGGAGACCGGGATTCAGTCCCTGAGTCAGAAATGTCCCCTAGAGGAGGAAATAGCTATCCACTCCAGTATTCTTGCCTGGAGAATTCCATGGACAGGATACATTTCATGGGGTCGCAGAGTCAGACACTACTGAGCAACTAACACACATTTTAATGTACAATTGTAAGACTTTAGCTTTATTTAAAGCCTGCCTAACTTCTGGCTCTCTATATGCTCCCTGGGAAGAAATATGGAGGGAAAATAGACACCCTTAAGAAAAGAGTAACTGGACCAAAAGCTGGATTTTAAAGACCTCACTTCCATCCAGACAACACAAACTCAACTTGATAGAATCACATATCTGAAAGAGGTTTCAAAAATTCAAATGTCCTACCTCTCTGCTTCAGGAAGTTACTACATCTATTTTTATTAATATAAGCAGAAAAGACTCACAGAGATTAAGTGACTTGCCCAACATCACACAATAATGTATTAGAAACTAGAATCTAAGTTTCCTGTATCTTTATACCAAACTCCATTAAGTTAGGAGGTTTCTATAGTTTCCATGTTAAATTCAAGGTAGGTTATTTAACATTTGCTTCTATATTCTTCTAAAGAAATCATATTTCAGATTTTATGATATTCATCCTCGATATTTTTGATCAATGTTATAAATTCTGATAGCACTGAAGCAAAATACTTCAGTAATGATTCTAAGGCTTATTTTGTATTGCAAAAGATTAGTATAAACAATTACTTGTACCTTATATTAATATCCTCAGTGATACACTGCTTCTCATTTTCATTCTACAAGTATTAATGAAAATAAAGATAAGGTCTGGTGGTGGTGGTTTAGTCACTAATTCGCGTCCAACTCTTGCAACCCCATGAACTATAGCCCACCATGCTTCTCTGCCCATGAGATTTCCAAGAAAAGAATACTGGAGTGAGTTGCCATTTCCTTCTCCAGGGTATCTTCCCAACCCAGGGATCGAACCAGAGTCTCCTGTATCTCCTGCATTTGGCAGGTGGATTCTTTACTGACTGAGCCACTAGGAAAGCCCAAAAAATAAGGTCTACCAACTGGTTAACATTTACATGAAAGTGAAAGCATCCGTCATGTCCGACTCTTTATGACCACATGGACTAAGGTTCACCAGGCTCCTTTGTCCATGGAATTCTCCAGGTAAGAATAGTGAAGTGGGTTGCCATTTCCTTCTCCAGGGGAACTTCCCGACCCAGGGATCGAACCCAGGTCTCCTGTATTACAGGCAGATTCTTTACCGTCCGAGCCACCAGGGGAGTCCATCTTGTTACAAATAGCACCAGGGTTTTTGTTTGTTCTAAAGAACTGCTTTTACCTTCTTTAAAAGGAAAAGAAAATGAGATGTGCTTTTATTAGTAGGACCTCTCCTTGTCCACCATGCTATCCCAAAGGTAAGACATGTATAAGCTTACGCTTTCCAAAGCGTGGAACTAAGGGAGAATAGGAAATAAGGGCAGGGAGTTAATTTTAGGAGTGAAACAGGGTTATAAGATTCTCTGTTGAACTCTCTATCAAAGGAAAGTCAAACCATGCAGAAACATTCCTTAAATGAATTAGTCTTAGTCCATGTTATTAGCTCTGGCTTTTCCTAGGAATGTCACTGTAAAACGCCATATCCTCATCTCAAAGTATCCATGCAGCCCTGCATCAAACATAAAGAACCATCTAGCATGCGTTCAATCATTGACAACACAGGTTAAGGCATAAATTATATACTAAACAGTAATGTAATAAAGAATAGGAAGGAGAAAAAGTCTAAATTAGATTTTTTAAACTTACCTTGAACTCCTTCTCCTAAGACTTACTATAAATAAATTGAATTAATTACTCGAATAGATAGATAAGGGGGCAATAGAGAAACACAGTAAAATAATACCTGACAGCCTCTCTTTTCAATTTCCATAATACATTTCTGAATCAGGAGTGGTACCATCAAGCCTATATTTTCTTTCTCTACAACTTTTCGAATATCAACACCAAATATTACTGGTTCTCGATTTATATCTAGCCCACATAGTGAATTCTCCCACTGTTCCAAAAGAGTCACTTTCACGTAAATAAGTCCTCTAGGTTCAAGTCTGACAGCCAGTTGATGTGTCTTTGTCACTCGGAATAAGGTGGGAAGAACAACAGTTCCATGACAACACACTCGGTTTTTTCTTGGAGTGGGTTCCCAACTAAACACTACTAATTTCAAATGCTGTGCATTTTCAATTTCTATGTTGAAAGTGTGATCCATGTCTAAAAACGTTGTTCGACATGTGAGCAAAGCTGTTCTGGCTTTGTTCACTGAATCTACCTGAATTGCACAAAAGACATCCTTTGAGTCTATCCGAGGTGGTTTTAAATCCTCAGCACCATAGAAGTGCACGCTCATGAGCCCAGATATGTACTGTGAACACTTAGGTTGATCAGAAAAGCTGTAGTGTCTAAAAGCATCAATGTCTATTTCATTCTTGCTGCCGCTATTTGGAATTATGTCTTTTCCTTTTGCAAATTTGTTTTCAGATCCATATTTGCTAGATTTGGCTATCAGTTCAGGTGAATCTCCATCACTGAGGTAACCACCTTTGCAGGAATACTTAGAACTCATGGAGGTTTTCTTCTGATAGCTGGGCTGAGAAGACACACTGGTATCAAGATGGTACCGACTTATCACATTCCTCTTAGCAGCTGTGGTTGTATTCCCAGAAGGTAAAATAACAGCATGATGAATCTCTTGACAGTTACATTTAGACAAAGAAGGAGTATTATCTGGACTGTTTACATAATTCAAGGTTCCTTTAACACTCAGTTTTCGGCTAAGTTCTGGCAACCTTTTCATTTTCATGGAAAGTTTCCTCACAGTTCGTGGAGATTTTATTTTATCTGGGAAAGACCAATTCATCGAACTGCCTTTTTTCACTGGGCTAGGGCTTGGTGAAGACGGTTCCATAACTCCCAAATCAGTCTTGTTTGTAGCAGCTACACTCCCAGGACCTTGAAAAAAAAAAAGTGATATGTTTCGATTCCTTTTTACTTTATAAACCACAAATTTAACAAGCTCTCATACAGACAGAAATTCTTCCCTGATTCATCTTAATAGTGAGGTTTAGTCAAAAGTTTAGCTGAATTCCCATTATCAAGTTTAAGCAGAATATCAAGATCTACAAAAGGCTTATGGTGGAAAGAAACATCTCCCTCTTCATCTGCTTTTATATTCTGAAGGTTTAGAAGAAAGGTAATATAGGTTCCTTTTAAATCTTTCCCACTGCAATATACTTATAACTGTAAATAGTGGATATCAAAGAAAACTAGGAAAGTTTTCTATTTTAATATGTTCACCAATTTTCACATTTCCTACTTTAATATATTTATTTAGAAATTTCACCTAATATGAGAATGATTGATAAAATATATTTTCTTATAATTTTAAGTTTCTATAAAGTGTTAAGATGCTTTCAATTTTTTCTCCACAAAAATTGCTTTATTTTTTTTCTCAATGTCAAAGTTACTCAGGCTTACAATAAAAAGTTTTTCTAAAAATTTTAAAAGCACAAATAAATAACAGTCCATATCACCAAAAGATTAATCATTGTAAAACTGTACTACCAGGAGATTAATCATGGTAATATAGGAGTGAAATTTATATTAAAAGTAGCTTATATTACAACTTTTACTGAGCTAGACAAAGTATGAAAATTTAATAATTAGTATGCACGGAACCTCATTTAACTCTCATAATAACCTTATGAGTTAAGATACCATTCTCCAGATGAGGAAATTGATGCATGAGCTGTCTAATTTGTCTAAAATCACAAATCTGGTAAGTGGAAGAAAAAGAACTCATATCTGAAAACAGGCTTTCAGAATCTGTGCTCTAAAATACTATACTTGCAGTCTCTCCATCTTTTTTAAACATTTTTCTGTCCATACATATACATCAAATTGACTTTCAAAGACCTTTTTTCAACTATTATTAAGAAGTTAAAGCATTCCACTTAAGCTTAAACTTTTAATTCTCAGTTTAAAAAAAAAGAAAGGATGTAAAGACTAATCACTTTCATTTAAAAAATCTGAATATTTCCTAGTAAGTTTTCAAATTAATAGAGCAAGTTGAAAGTAGCTTCTAAAATATATAAATTTAAACTGTGCTTTTAAAGAAAAATATAGTATTATCCCAATTGTTTAAAATTTACATTAATTCTTCATACTTTATCTAATTATTCCCCTATAAAGATCCTTAATGACCCTAGTACCAGAGGCTACTCTATGTAGTACATTTGACAATTAAAATGAGAAAAGTGTTTATTCATTTAAAAAAACCAACAGATTAAATGACCTTTCTTAAAAATATTAAAATAGTCTAAATAGTCCTCTCTCCATCCTTCTTTATGTGTCCTAATGACAAAATAGTTTCTTTTTAGAGAAAGGACTATTTTAAGTATGCCTGTTGGGCTTCTCTGGTACGTAACTAATAAGAAATGGAGTGTTTAATAAACTAGACAAAGCATTCCCTTATACTGTAAACTGTAGTACAATTCTACTGGTTTACTGGTCTAAAATATTCTACAGTAATCAGAGTCTTGCTGTAGCATACAATCTATCTATTTTGTCATGGCCTAAAGAACCTACCCAGTATTCAAAATTGTTCTAGGTTTTATTAAATAAAGAGTAAATCTAATATAATAACTTTTTAAAAAACATTTCTACTGCAGGCAAGACTGAATTAATTGAAACAAAAAAACTTTGTTTTTATAAAATCTAAGAACTGAAATATGACGAACCAAGTTCAACATTCACTTAAAATTAAACCACAATTATACTAATCAAATCACAGATTAGCTATAGCTTATAAAGAAAGAAAAGAAAAGTGAAGTCGCTCAGTCACAGCCACCTCTTTGCGACCCCATGGACAGTAGCCTGCATCAGGCTCCTCCATTCATGGGACTTTCTAGGAAAAGCAAAAAAGGAAAACTCTTTCAATATAAGTTTATGAACCAGACTAGAATCAACTGAAACTGGCACATTCCCTTCAGCACCTAGAACAGTAAATGGCACATAGCAGGAACTAAATGTTTATTGAATAACTGAATTAACCAATTGTTAGTTGCCTGTAAACTATAAACTTTTTAGGAAATACAATATAGAAATTACCTATAATAGTTACCAGCTGTAAAGACCAAGTAAAGATACTATTAATAGTAATCAATCTTAATGATCACCATAGTAGTAGTGGAAACATTCTATTAACATCTAGCAATAAGGAACCAGTCAAATAGGGCACATCAACCCAATTAAATACTATAAAAATTGAGGAACAATAACATTAATCAACATGTAAGAATGGGGCTTCCCTCATAGTTCAGTCGGTAAAGAATCTGCCTGCAACGCAAGAGAGCCAGGTTCGATTCCTGGGTCAGGAAGATCCCGTGGAAAAGGAAGTGGCAACCCACTCCAGTATTCTTGCCTGGAGAATCCCATGGACAGAGAAGCCTGGCAGGCTACAGTCCATGGGGTCACAAGAGTCGGACACGACTTAGCAACTAAACCACCACCATATGTAAGAATACAAAGTACAGATAATAAGTGACATCAGCAAAACCCAAAAACAGTCCACTATGACAGCAACTAGATAAAAGGTACATATATATCCANGTATTCTTGCCTGGAGAATCCCATGGACAGAGAAGCCTGGCAGGCTACAGTCCATGGGGTCACAAGAGTCGGACACGACTTAGCAACTAAACCACCACCATATGTAAGAATACAAAGTACAGATAATAAGTGACATCAGCAAAACCCAAAAACAGTCCACTATGACAGCAACTAGATAAAAGGTACATATATATCCAAAAGTTAACAGGCAAAAAGCAGTCATAATTGTGTCGGGATGATCATAAAACTGTCATTCATATTAAAAACACTTGAGCTTTCCTATTTCTTAATCAAGACATTATTTTGAAATTTAACCATTCTCTCTGGCTATTTCTCAACAGATTTTTGCCAGTGTTGCTAAAGAAAACATTATCACTTTAGGTAAATAACCTTTCTGATCATATTAAAATGAAAAAAAGATTATATAAATTGTCTAAATATCTCCTCTGGTCAACATAGGAATGTACTTGTTATAACAGTAAGCTTAAGAGAAGAATAACAGTAAGAAAGGAGACATAATTGACATCCTTCTGTACTTTCAAATTTGGGTGGTTGTTTTTGTTTTTTTTGGTAATGTCTGTCCTCTTAACAGGTTCACAATTTGCGACAAACATAAAATAATAAAGTTTAAAGACAGTAACTTAAAGTGTATCTCACTTGACATACACTGACTTTCTAACACTGCTCTTATACTTAATGCCCTCTTGCCTTTTCTGCACCATTTCACACCCATTATGATCTGTCTGCCCTTCTCCTGGAAGCTTTCCTCATCACTCCACCTGGATCTCAACCTGTATTTCAAAGTATTATTTTATATACCATTTATTACTCTTCCCATCCACATTACAAAAGAAACACACAGTCACTGTGGAAAATCAGTTTACACTTAGATATGTACACACAAACAAAATTTTAATCCCAACACTGGGGGTTGGGGGTGGGGGAGTCAGGTATTAACATTTCCAGTATAGCTTTTCATTGTTTCTTTCAAAATTAACATCATATACTTCACACTGTTTTTTAACTTTTTTTTTTTCTTATCAGTGTAACATTTACTCCTTCTCCTCATATCTCTGAGAAAAGGATCCAGATGCAAGTAGTTTATTTGTAAAGTAAAAAAATATCAGCAAGAAAGTGAGAAAATTCAAGGTGAATTATCAAGCCTGCTACCACTAAGGGTAACTAGAGCTTAATTTCATGAGAAAACTGGGAAAAAATGTAGAATTATCCCAACAAGGGTGGAGAGAGCTGGTGTAGGCCTACATTGAAGGGCACTCTCAGGCTGACCTGCGGGAGACTCCCTAACACTTTGGAAGGAGTCCTCCAAGTAGAGATGCAGATACTGATGTTTGGAAGTAGGCTGCCACCATTTAAATAAATAACAACACCCAATGTATATGGACAAGTACTAACAACACCTGCTACACTCCACATAGTTGAATATTCTGTATCATTTGAAATTTTCTACATTAAAATGCCTTGAGATAAAATAGAACTGATTTCTAAACAACACTTAATAATTGCAATTAAAAGTGTTTAGGGTTTCCCTTATAGCTCAGTTGGTAAAGAATCCGCCTGCAATGCAGGAGACCCTGGTATGATCCCTGGGTTGGGAAGATCCACTGGAGAACAGATAGGCTACCCACTCTAGTATTCTTGGGCTTCCCTTGTGGCTCAGCTGGTAAAGAATCTGCCTGCAATGTGAGAGATCTGGGTTCAGTCCTTGGGTTGGGAATATACCCTGGAGAAGGGAAAGGCTACCCACTCCAGGATTCTGCCNAGGCTACCCACTCTAGTATTCTTGGGCTTCCCTTGTGGCTCAGCTGGTAAAGAATCTGCCTGCAATGTGAGAGATCTGGGTTCAGTCCTTGGGTTGGGAATATACCCTGGAGAAGGGAAAGGCTACCCACTCCAGGATTCTGCCCTGGGTCTCGAAGAGTCAGACACGACTGAGCGAATTTCACTTCACTTCAAAAGTGCTTATGCTGTTTTCTAAGTACTACATCTCGGACTAAATTTAAAAAGAAGCACAACCGAAATCAAAGAAGAATAAAACCATTAGGTTGAACCATATGAAATATCATTTTTTCAAGTCAAAATCTATTAAATATTGGCAATTTCATATGGTTCAACCTAATATATATTCAGTTACTTCCTTTCTGGGTTCCGTATCTATTGTAGCACCTATTTGCAAAATATTTACTTTCGCCTCTGGTCCCTTTTTCTCTTCTTTTCCTTTGTTTCTGAGGAAATGGAGGCACAAAAGTGAAAACTAATGACTCCTAGTATACTGAAGATAGAATTTTTCACCTGTGGCCAGGCTAGGTGTGAATGAATGAATACATGAATGAAGCAAAGCAAGACATACACAAAGAATACATCTTTTCCAGTCCCCATGACTCCATTCTTTCAACTAAGGGAAAAGTGATTACTGCCTCGATGGAGAGACATTATTAAACCACACCGTACACACTAAAAGTTGGTGTAGGATTCCAGCTCCTTCACCCCTTACGAAACTAAGTCTGTGATAGGAATAATTAAACCAGCATGTACATAAAAGTGTTTATAAATCTTTTTGAGTTTTAGTTTCATGAAAATACAGTCACATTGTAAGGAAAGGTTCAAGGCTACAATGAACATCTATACTTAGTTTTAGATACTGCCAAAGAATTGAAAATGAAAGAAGAAATGGCAGATATATGATCATCTTTACCTGAAAAAGGAGATTTCAACATGGGACTGTCCTCTAGAATTATATGTTCTTGCATCTTGCGTCTATGCCTTTGCTTGTACTGCTGCACAAACTCTGTGGGACAGATGGAATCCACAGGATTTATCTTGTTTGACTGTGCGGTCTGAACATCACCTGTGTGTTCAGAAGAGCAGAGCAAGTCTTCAGTGTACTGCTCTGCTTTCATTAGGTTACTGCCAGATAAAACTCTCAAACTGACATCAGGAAACTTCAGAACAGCAGAGTCTGTCTCACCAAGACTCAAGGCAGTTGAAATACCAAAGTCATCATCCTCAGGAATGGGGTTGTACCATATTTCTCCTTCATCATCTGCATCATTTTCCTCATTAAAGTCTAATGAACAGTTTCTTGAGAATGAAGAATTTGTAGCATTACACACCATATATGTACAATATTCTTCAGATGATTTGAGAAAAGGTTGTGACAGCTGGTGTTTAGGTAGAGAAATAGGTGAAACAGATAAATGACTTATATCTTGGCATTTCCTGTTTTCTTCTTCCAAATTAAAAGATCTCAGAGTACTTTGATATAGCCAATTGCGTTTCTTTGACACAGTGATGCTGTTAAGTGGCTTATGATCCCTGAAGCCAATATTATCCTTCAGATCCTTAAGTTCGTTTCTCTTCACTGAAGACTCACAGACATTTTCAAATAAATCTGTTTCAAAGAAAAAAAGAAGGTAGAATATAATACCTCGCATACCAAGAAAGACATGTCACCTAAGACCAGTTATTAAAATACTGTTTTTAAAAAGATAAAAAGAAAAAAAAGTGTAATATTAATCACATTCAGAGATTAAACCTAAATTAAGAAAAACTTTGGATTTTCCACCTCGACATGATTTCTATTATTTAGTTATCAGGTACCGTAAGAATTCTTAAGAAAAACGATAAACAAACTCTGAAACCACTTTTATAAATATTATAGGGCTAAAACAGCTTTATCCTAAGCAAAACATGTTTTATAAAAAGCTTGTATAGAATGCTTGGTACACAGCATGCCTTTAATTAATACGAGTAACTTTCAACTCACTACTATAAGAACTTTAGAAACTACAAAGTAATATTATTACCTTTTCACAGAAAGATTAATAAAATCTTTTAAAAATAAATCTAAAGATTGAATAAATCTTTCAAAATAAATGTACCTCATTTATTACTGTCTTACTGATTACTGAAATTTCAAAAAACATTTGTTTCTAATCACATAATGAAGTAGCAACTCATACAGAGTTTAAGTTCTAAATATCTATAGCAAAAATAAAAATTAAAAATTAAAAAAAAAATTAAAAAATAAAAATTAAATATCCCTAAGAAGGCCCTTGATTAGGACTAAGTATCCTGTCTCACAATAAACACAACACAGCTATATTACTGATAGGCACAAGCTTAAGTAGCAAGAATACAAGAATGAACAAAATGGCCCCTGCCCTTAAGGAATTCATAGCCCAGTGTAGAACATCAAATACTTAGATATGTGCATGTATTACTATAATGGATAAGACTCTAAAAATGTATAACATTAATTCCATATAAAGGGGAAAATTTCTACACTTCCAAAAAGTCACATAAAGCCGGCTTCAGTGACAGTCAGTAAACTAAATATATATCGTAATGCTAATTTACTATGCATAAATAATTAACACAAAACCATATTTCAATTAGTTCAGAGGCAAGTTCAATTAGTTCCAGAGGCAAGAATAGAGGAACAGACTTAAAAGAGAAGAAATCTCCCATGAATGCCTACTATGTCAGATATTTATTTACTCAAGAAATATTTACTGAGTGCCTATTATGTGGCAGGAACAAGAGATAAAGCAATAAGAAAGCCCTTAACCTCCTTTAACCCACTACAGTAATCCTGAGACAGGTTAAATTAGTTCCATAAGCTTCAAACATATGAGGAATATGGTCAAGGTGCTAGCCCTAGGATTCAAACTTAAGTCTGTCTTTAACTTATATGCGGAGTACATCATGAGACACGCTGGGCTGGAAGAAACACAAGCTGGAATGAAGATTGCCGGGAGAAATATCAATAACCTCAGATATGCAGATGACACCACCGTTATGGCAGAAAGTGAAGAGGAACTAAAAAGCCTCTTGATGAAAGTAAAAGAGGAGAGTGAAAAAGTTGGCTTAAAGCTCAACATTCAGAAAACTAAGATCATGGCATCTGGTCTTATCACTTCCTGGGAAATAGATGGGAAACAGTGGAAACAGTGGAAACAGTGGCTGACTTTATTTTGGGGGACTCCAAAATCACTGCAGGTGGTGACTGCAACCATGAAATTAAAAAGATGCTTACTCCTTGGAAGGAAAGTTATGACCAACCTAGATAATATATTGAAAAGTAGAGATATTACTTTGCCAACAAACCATGCTCTGACCTGTCTCCCCCACAGCATGCCAGCTACTAAAAGTAGGGAAGTAGGTGAACCTCTCTGAACATGATGATAGTATCAAACTAATTAACCTTATAGGGTGGCTCCTAGGATTAAGTAAAGTAATGTTTAAAATACTTTGAAACTATATAGTACTACTCAGAAAAGTCAAGTAATTTGCCTGAGATAACCTACTGGTAAATGGAAGAGGCAGTACTCAAACCGATTACAAAGTCTACATGAGTACAGCTGGACTACTACTAAAGGATACCCACCTCCACTCTCCCAGAATCTAACATGCAAACATTTAATAGATATTCAATGAATATCTTGAGTTGATTTAATTTACTTTAATCAATGAAACCTGAAGATTCAAGAGTTTGGTTCTGTCTCCTTTACACTTAAAATTAACAACAGTCCTGGACCTGTATCCAGAAAAGACGAAAACTCTAATTCAAAAAGAAACATGCAGCTTCATTTTCATAGCAGCACTATTTACAATAGCCAAGATATGGAAGCAATCTAAGCGTCCATTGACAGATGAATGGATAGGGAAGATGTAATGCATACATATGCAATAGAATATTACTTAGCCATAAAAAGAGTGAAATAATGCCACTTGTGGCAACGTGGATGGACCTTTAGATTATCATACTAAGTGAAATAAGTCTAACAAGTATAAAACGCTGCCACTTACATGTGGAATCTAAAAAATGAGGCAGGGTGGTCGAGTGGTTAAGAATCTGCCTGCCAATGCAGGGGACATGGTTTCAATCCCTGGTCCAGGAAGATCCACATGTCCTAGAGCAACTAGGTCCATATGTAGGCTTATGAAGAGAAGCCCACACTCACTGCAACTCGAGAAAGCCCACACGCAGCAGCGAAGACCCAGCACAGCCAAAAATAAAAAAGTCTTAAATTAAAAACAATTTTTAAATGATACAAATGAACTTTTATTTCTAAAACATAAATGGACTCACAGACACAAACTTATGATTACCAAAGGGGAAGGAGAGTTGGGGTAAATTAGGAGTTTGCAGTTCTGGCTGGAGAGTGATCTGCAATGATCTGAAGTTGAGAAAGACAGCCTTAAGAACACTGGGAACTGAACTAGAGGGCACCACTATAGGAGCACTTCTTTATTCTCCTCATCTTTTCCTCTGTGCCTTTTTCGTCTTTTCCTCTCTTATGCCTCCTCCTTACTTTCAGAGAACTAAAAACAGTCTCAAAGTTCCCTTCTCTACTTTTCTATCCCCAAAGCTAGCATACAGCATTTTTCTTAAGAGTTTTTATTGCTCCTAAAGTGGTGTCCTCTAGTTCAATTCCCAGTGTTCCTTAAGGCTGTCTTTCTCAACTTCGGATCACTATCCAGCCAGAATCTTAATGACTTGGGACAAGGCAATATTTTCACAAAGCTTGCTTGCCTTTCTCTTGGTAACAGCTAAGTGCCAGGCATGGTACCAAACGGATTATCTTTTTTTCATCTTCACAGCAACCTGAAGACTGGGGCTATGCAAAGTTGAGTAACTTGTCCAAAGTCATAAGCCTGGTAAGTGGTAGATTTGATCAGAAACCCAAAATCTCTACTCTACTAGCCATTACATTATATGGCCACCTCTCTTGCTGATTCTAAAATCTTTTACTTTTATTGGTGCAAGGCAAGACCAACACAGAGAGAACTGCTTATACTTGTCATAGATAAGTAGTAAGTATAAGTTCATGCTTACAAAACTGAAGCGGAGGGATTTCCCTGGTGGTCCAGTGGTTAAGAACCCACCTGCCAATGCAGGGGACACGGGTTCGATCCCTGGTCTGGGAAGATCCGACATGCCGAAGAGCAACTAAGACCATGGGCCATAACTACTGAGCCCTCATGCTGCAACTACTGAAGCATGTGAGCCTGGAGTCTGTGCTCCACAAGAGAAGCCACCACAAAGAAAAGACTGCTCACCACAAGTACAACAGCAAAGACCCAGCACAGCCAAAAAAAAAAAAAACTGAAGCAGAAAGAGCTCAAGCGCTTTGCTCTAATAAAGGGGTTAGTACAAGTATCAAGTGCCAGAATAAAGTAGAATGCTTTTTCAAAACATTTAACAAAATATCAAGATAGGTGGTTGGAGGTACAGAGAATTACAGAGCCTTACTATTCTAAAAATATATACCAAATAACATCTATACTGGCAGTTTGTTAAAATGTAGAACCTCAAGGTCCCACCCTCACACATATTAAACCTTCATTTTAACAACCAATAGTCTTAGAGATTCTCAAAACATTAAGCACCATTTAGAAATGTAGGACTTTCAAAAAGCAACACAACACTGTTTTCTGCTGAATTTGTAATTCTCAGTGTTTTCCTGCCACCAGCAACTCTGATGTTTTATGGCACTCTTCCCAAAACAAAAAAACAGAAACTAAAATATGGACCTGCTTGCTTCTGGGGCCACGACAGCAGAATTTCTAACAGAAGGATTTAGATGTAGAAGACAGACAAAAATTACTTGTCTACATAGTTTTACTAGTCTTAAAAGGGCTAATGCATGAAAGAATTTATTGGAAAAACCCATAAAGAAAATATAACTCATAAAGTTACAAAAATGGAGCTACATATATTTCAGAAAACAGAATTGGTAGGAATCTGCATTAAGTGTCAACTTCAATTTAAGATATAATGCATAAGATCATACCAGCTATTTAATACTACTTGTTACCTGCCCTAATTTTTCTTCTTTCACAGATCACGGAACAAGAAGAGTACAGTCAAAGTAGGCTAATTTTTTTAAAGCAGTAAAAGGCCAAGCTAGCTCAACTTGGAAAATAAACTTTTCCATTTATTTCTGAGTACTATCTGCTAATTAAATTTATAAAGACTTATAATGAAGTATAGTCAGTAAATAAATTTAAATTCCCTTTTACGGCTTGCAGAAACTTAACAGTATTTACTATGGAATGACTTTAGATTTCTCAATTAATCATCTCAACTAGTAACAAACTGGCCAAACTGTGAACACTACATTCTGCATCAAATCACTGGCAGCATTATAATATCAAAAAATTTAATGATTCTTAATAGGAGCCAGAAATCAAAACAGAAAACCACTTTGGCTTCCATTTGTCATATGGTCTCAAAAATTTCCAAAACACCTATGTAGACTAGGTATCTCTATCCCCCTATATAGTTCTTGCGTGTTATAAATTCTAACTATAACTGTATTTTGAAAGAAAATATCCTCACAAATCATATTGTATAGCAAAATGTGATAGAAACCTTTAGGCTATTTAACATCTTTATACAATCAAGAATGTACTGCTTCATCAGGACTGCCTGGTTAATTTTTTAGAAAAGATGATTAAAAACAGAATCCAAGTAACCAATTTGAACTAATTAAAGGTAAAAGTGTAAAGTGGATATAGCAATTGATTCCAGTCTAGGAGTCCCTCAACTTTTTTGCTACTTTGAGGAAGTTACTTATTTCCCATCGCCTCAATCCAAGCAATTTAAGAGAATTAACTAGATCAAACCTCTAAGGAAATGTAGAGTCCCTTTACTTGTGTGTGCACTCAGTCACTCAGTCATCCAACTCTCTGAGATCCCATGGAATTCTCCAGGCAAGAATACAGGAGTGGGTGTCATTTCCTCCTCCAGGGGATCTTCCCCACCCAGGGATGTAATCCAGGCTTCTAGAACTGAAGGCAGATTTCTTACCACTGAGACATCGGGGAAGCCCATAGAGTTCCTTTGACCTTATATAAATAGGGATTTTGGAGTTATAAAGACTCGAGTTTGAATCCACATAATAGTTTGGACCTATATACTAGTATACATAAACCATATACTTGTTTAAGTGACCTTGGGCAAAGTAGTTAACCTCTTATTTTCTTTTGCTGTTGCTGTTCAATAATAGCTGTCACCTTCACGTGGCGGGGGCGGTGGTGGTGAGGGGATGGGGGTGTAATAAAGATTATATGCAAACCCTTTAAAGTATGCAGAATGTTTTTAGTAAATTCAACTAACCATCATAAAAAGCAATTTTTAAAAAAAGACTAAACTCTTCAAATCTATACTAGATATATAAACATTGCATAAAGTATTTTTAATCTTTCCTAAAAGATAAACTAATGATTTGAAAGGAAACAACATCTGAGTAAGTTTTTTAAACCAGAGGTTACCTAAACTTTTGTTTAGATTTCTTGTGAAATATCTAATTTGTACACAGTAAATATCTAATTTATACATAGAACACATAGTAATTCTAATGTCATTTATTTTAAAATTAATTTTCATTTACTTAGTTTCTCAATGAAAAAAGTCAATGAATTTATTATTACTTTTAATTTTTCCACAACAGCTGAGAATATTAAAAGCCATCAGATAGTAATGTTTAACCTTTGCAACAAAAGGGTAATACATATTTTACTGAAGTTTTATACAGATTTTTGTTACTGCTAAAAGTTAACTGTCTTACCAAGAGTTAACTGTACCAAAATCAGTGGAGGTAAAGGTATAATAGCAATAAAATATAATAAATGATAACAAATACTTTACTACTGGAAATGAATACATTAATATGAACTTAGCATAAAGTACATCTCTCTTCACAAAAACCTGCGTTCTACTATCTTTTTATTTAGGTGGAATGGAAAAAGTTTGAGGGAAAATTTTGACAGGTGTGGGTTAGAACTGCACAGATTCAAAAAAACTTTTCTAGTTTTGCATACACTTGAAGTGAATCATTTGACTTGTCTTCATTGTGTAATAAAAAGTTTTGTGAACTTTGTTTCTCCCCAGTTTTGTGTTTATTGGTTAAAAAGGTTAATGTGTACAAACCTAGCCCTGTAGGATCTGTAATTCTTACCAGGAAAACAGCCAAGTACTGTGGATACTTTTACATTTCAGCATTTAATATTTTTAAAATTATTACGAATATGTAAGTCATTCTGTTCACTAGAAGTCTTTAAGAGTGTAATCCAAAAGACCATGTTGTTTTTGGCTCAGTTTGAAGGTACTTCTTTCACAAGAGAATTTTTGATATTTACAACTTCAGAGATTTCTAGAATTGATAATGTAAACCTTCAGTGAAAACTAAAAATCACACATAGGAAACAGGGAGCAAAATTCTATTATTAGGACAAACCTACTTTTTACAAATGACTTTAAATGTCCACACTTTCTTAAAAAGTATATAACACATACTTTTCTTTTGATTAAAATCCAAGTGCCCTTTATTTTCCACAATAAGAAGATTATCTAGAGCTAGGTTTGAGGGTTAGGGAGGGGAGAGAAAGATGAAGAGAAGAAACAAATGAAATCCTACCCGACTAAAAAAATTTTTTTTACTATGATAGTTTTTTCGGTTTACTTTGGCTTTGGGTTTTGGTTGTGTATATGTCTGTGTGCACGAACGCTCCTAGGGTGGGGGAGAGTGAGGAGGTGTAACGACTAAAATGACAGTTTAAAAAGCCCATAAAATCTACCTTGGATCAAATTCAAATTCACAAACTCCACAAAAGTCTACAGTTCGCCTAGAGCTACAAAGAATAAAAATCAAGGCAGCGCCGCCCAACTCTTAAATCCACTAAAAAGTGTGTGGTGAACTTAACCTTTGCTCACTGTTGCGCTTAGGAGTAGGTAGGTAGACTGGTTCTTAGAGAAGAAAAGACAAAAACCCCAAGTTCCTCATGCCACTGTCAAACAAAATAAATAAAAACAAAAAACGAGAGGATGTATGATCCTAGGTAACCGGGAAATCGTATTAGGCTGCCATTGACATGACACTCACTTTGGCACGGGCACGTACCTGTCTGCAAAAGCATAACCTTCTTCTTCGCTCTAAAACCAAAGCCCGCTCGGTAAACTTTAAGGCTCAAAGAGTTAGCATGTTGATTGCAAGGCATCCTACCTGTCAGCGTAATTCTTTGGTCTGGAGCCACCGACAGGATCTGGCTTTCCCGCATTTTCAAAGCGCCCAGATTTGGAGAGGTTGCCTGAGCACCCGTGCCATCGGGGGGTGTCCTACGGGCGCGACCCTTCATTCCCAAGGACAGCAGACGTCCTTTGTACATCCACTTCTGCAGCTTCTTGACTGTCACCGCGGGCGGCCTGAGGAAGGGGAGCCCCTCCTGGCCGTCCCCTTTGCCGCGGCTTCCCGTGGAGCGGCCAGGGTCCTCGGATCTGGGAAACCGGGGGCCCGAGGGCGCCGCGGCCCAGGCGCTGCCTCCGCTCCAGCCGTGCATCGCGCCTCCACGTGGCGGCGGCTGGTCCGGCTCCCCGCGCCTACCGCACCAGATACAGCTGTCGCTCGGCCACCGCTGGAAAGGAGGTGTTTTGGCACCCACCTGGAGGCTGTCGAGACTTCTGCTGCAGGACAGCCGCATCCGAGGAGTCCGTGGGCGGCCTCCCCCCGACTCCCCAGGAGGCGACCGGGGCGGGGACACCTGCTGCCAAGGGCAGCCGCCGCCTCCGCGCTCCCAGTCTCGGGGGCAGGCTCGGCGGTCCGCCGCGCCGCGGGGGCAAGGCGGCTGGCCTGGAGCCCGGGCTCCCGCAGCGCAACCGCGATCTGCCCAGCCCCGGTCGCCCCGCCGCGCGCCGGAGTCAGGGGGCAGGTCGTGCATGGCCTGGATCAGCAGATAATAGGCCTCTCGCAACTGGGTCTGCAGCCTGCCTGTCTCCAGGCGGCCGCCCTCCGCCCCCGGGGAGGAGCCCACGGCTAGGGGAGGCGGGGGCCACAGCCCCGCCTCCGCCCCCTCAGGCTTGGACGCTGGCTGGAAGTCTCCCGGCAGGTTCTCGTAGTAGTCGGCGTCTTCCTCCTCGTCCTCTCCGCTGCCCTCGGAGCCCGGCGGGGCGTACAGAGAGGCACGACTGAGCCCGCGGCCCGGGGGGGTGGCCTCCTTCCAGCCGCGCGGCGGAGGCCCCAGCGCCCCCGACCTCTCCGGCTGCCCTCCCGGGACCCCCGCCTCAGGACCCCACGCCTGAGGCGACGGCGGGGGCCGCTCCAGGTTCGGCCGAGCTCTGCTGGCGCGCTCGCCTGAGGGGGCGTCCCGGGCACTACCCGCGTCTCCCTCGGCAGCCGAAGAGGCCGCCACGGTGGCTGCTGCGGCCGCCCGGAGCCCGAGCCCCCCGGTGGCGTGGGAACCCCGTCTTCCCCGGAGCCTGGACAGCGTTTTCCGCAGAGGGTCCGTCATCCCTCTCCGCTTCAGCAGCCAGGCTCGCCCCCGGTGCGGGGAGAACTCGGAGCCCCGCTCGCGAGAAAGCTGCGCTGGCGGAGGCGGCGGCGGCGGCGGCGGCGCCCCATGACCGACGCTGGCCCTCTCGGGCTCCTCACATACTTGGCATAACTCTGCCGCGGCAAGGGTGGGGGAGGGCGGCGCCGCCTCAGAGCGCATGCCCCGCAGCTCCGGGCTGCGAAGGGGCGCGCGGGCTGCTGGTGCAGCGCTGAGTCCCCCAGGTGGGCGCACCGCGCTGGGCGAGGCGAGGCGGAGGGCGGAGAGGGAGGTGCGTGAGAGCTAAAAGACCGACGGATAAGAAAGGGAACGCGTCATGGGGGCTGGGAGAGGGGTGCAGTGAGAGTCGAGGCGGGAAAAATAAGAAGCGGGAAGGTGAGTCTGAGCGGGAAGCTGCCGAATTCTGGTTGGGGAGACAGAGAAAGGGAAAGTGCCCTCCAGGCTGCCACTTTGTCACCTAAACTCCCCCACCTCCGCCCCCGCCCCCCGTTGCCACCATTGCACGAGGCGTGTCTAACGCAAGTCCTAGCTTGAGAGAAAACAAAGATTGTTTTGACGGACAAGGTATGAGTACAGGTGTATCTCAGTGCAGTGTGTTCTACAAACATTCCGAATCATTTTAATTGTACAGGTTGCTGGCTAGTTCAAGGAAATTTGCAGCGATTCCTTTTCAGTTAGGAAAATCTTTTTGTCCCAAAGATCACCATTAGTGTCTCTCTTTACAGGCTGTTTTTCTTTGTCTTTCGGTTAATGCATGCTAAAACAAAATTAATTCTGGCATAAACCAAAACTTGCAGAAAGGAGCCGCTAGTCTCCCCATCCCCTACCTAACACTTTCTTTTCATTAGAACTGTGATGAGAAACAACTGGGTTGAAATTTAGAAGCAATATTATTTGGAAATACCAACTCTCTCTCAAAAGCATTAAAATCCATGTTCTGTTTAACAGCTGTAAAATACCTTGTGTTGCCACAGATCAGTGGACATGTCTGTGGTTGATAAAAATCAATATGATTTAAGGATTAAACTTTTTAGCGTTTATATGTTAGGGCCTTTGAGTACCTCATAAATATACTACTAATTCCAAGTACAATACTTGCACCAAGTAAGTACTCAAGAAATACTTTTGAATAAATGAATGCTTGCATAATTCGATAAATATTTAGCTCTAACTTACCCTGTGTTCAACGATATATACCTATTTAAGTTCCTTTTTCTTAAGTTCCTTTTCTTTCTACAAGGCTCTAGCCTCTAGATGTGGTTTGAGCTATACTACCTTAGAACCTAGTCTACCTAGTCTCTGCATCCCGGAATAATTTTACGTGCATCTCTACTTGCAGAAATTCTAACCATACTTAAGACTCCACTTAGCTGTCTTCTTCATGAAGTCATCTCTGATCTTCCACATGGATGTAATCTCTCTTCCTCGAAACTCTCCCATAGTACTTTGTTCATACTCACTCATAGTATGTTATTTTTTGTTTTATACAAAGTGTACACTGTCTCCTGTACAAGAAAATTCATAAATTCCTTGAGGGCAGAAACTACTTATAATTGACTTTTGTATTCTTCACAGAATATAACATACATGGCACATGAAGAATTAATATTTTTAAACTAATGTCAGCTTTAATTTGAAGGAAACAACTGACTTTGATTTCCAGTCTATTGCCTAACGCTCCACTAGACCATACTCTATTGGTGTTGTTTCAAAATCTTTCAGTGATGTGTAAGAACATAATTTATTAAATAATCTTAATTCTCATCTAGGAAAATACAATGAAATGTTATACTTTAATTCACATATGTTACTATTTATAGTTCTACCCTATTTTTATTTCATGGAACCAAAGCTATTTAATGAATAATCAAGGCATAAAATTATGTTCCAGTGAAATATTCCCACAGGAAATGACTGATGGTAAAGCTGCCAGTGATGTCTATAAACACAATTTGATCCCTATCTCAAAAATTGTTTGCATTCCAACTCTTGGTTGCAAAATCTTTTTATTCTTTGTAGTTAACACAGTTGTTAAGAATACTGTAAGTTTCAAACCTGTATTGAAATGAATAGAAAAATATAACCTGAAAGATCTTGGTTGAACTTCAATTTTAATCCAACTTGTCAACTTGTGTTCAAGAATTATAAAGCATTGGCTAGTATAAAATGTTGTGCAATGTTCTAAGCATTACTCAGAACTAAGTCTGATGCTGGACGGTGTAAGTACACTTGAGAGTGTTCTATCACTTAAGTTCACAATTTTTAAGAAGTATTTTGGGTCACAACAGAAATGAAGGCAGTCACAGCTATGTGACTCTAGTGATTCAGAAATGCAAATCCCACTTTTCTATATGTACGTTAACACTTCAGTAAAAAGTTTATAAAAATGTAATTCCAAAAAAAAAAGCACCCACAAAACTTACATTATATATAATTGATAGTAACAAGATATGACCATCAGCTATATTGTATAAAATCTTTTTGTGTTTTAACAATTTCTACCCCATTCCCCCAGTTAGCTCAATTTTCATGTGTTTCTAATAAACATATTCTTATGAAAAGGAGGTGGGGAAGGAGGTAGGGATATGTTTTCTAGTGTTTGTACTTGTTTCTCACTGACTTGGAAATTATTTTGATGCCCCATGAATTAGCAACTATGTGTCGGCTCGATCACAAAAGAGAAAAAATAACTAGGATCACAGGGCTCTAGCAAGGCAGGGAGGCAAACTAGAGATGGGGTCCTACCAACTCAGTCTAGGAAAAGGTGGGGGGAGCAGGGCAGGTTGAGGCAGAGGGCTAAGTTTAACATTGGTAGAAGGGGAATATCTAGGTATCTTATGGTTATTTAACAGGCAGTTTAGGGTGTGTTTCTGTCCCTTTGCTGCTCTATCTTCCATTCGTGGAACCAAAGGCAAATGTTTTTTTGTTTTTAAATGTTTATTTATTTGGCTCTGCTGGGTCTTAGCTGTGGCACATGGGATCTGCAGGCTTCCTTGCAGCATCAGGATCTTCAGTTGAGGTCTGCAAGCTTAGTTACAGAATGTGGGATGGCATGTGGGATCTAGTTCCCTGACCAGGGATTGAACCTGGGCCCTCTGCATTAGGAGTGCGGAGTCTTAACCACTGGACCACCAGGGAAGTCCCCAAAGGCAAGTGTAATTTGTCATTTGCCCAGATCCCTCTCTCTAAACTGCCTTATGGAGATCCTCTGGTCTGCCATGCAGTTCATAAATAAGTGAGTATAAAGTACTTCAGCCTNGTCTTAACCACTGGACCACCAGGGAAGTCCCCAAAGGCAAGTGTAATTTGTCATTTGCCCAGATCCCTCTCTCTAAACTGCCTTATGGAGATCCTCTGGTCTGCCATGCAGTTCATAAATAAGTGAGTATAAAGTACTTCAGCCTCAAGCTGACCACATTATCATTGCCCTGGGAATCAAAGATGGCATATCATCAATATAACAATTTTTATGTTAATGTTTTCATAACTAGCCATATCTGGCAATTGGCAATATTCCTTACCTTATCCCCTACCCCCAACCAAAGTAATTAAAAAGAGGCCTTTGCTAAGTACATAGGTATTTTCTAGTATTTAGTTTATAATGTCTTAGAATATTCACTATTTCAGATTCTCTTATTATTGGATATGTAGAATAACTTGCTCAAGGTCACCATAATAAGTGAAGGAATTCAGACTCCATCTATCTGGTTCCAAAACCTCTGCACCCCTGGGATATTTCCTTGTGTAGAGAAAGAGAGTAGACATTTTCTACTTGAACTGACTTGAAACATTGTTTTCATAAATTAGTCACCTTTCAGAAAAGTTTTTAATATTTTATGAGCTTTTCTGAAATTCAGCTGAACATTGGAAAGCTGCTTGTTGAACAGTTGAAATATTTCTATATGCAGTCCTCTTCAAGGGTGTTAGAACCAAATCCTGTAATATATTCCCATTTAACTGTAAGTATTAAGCCACAATGTGAAACTGTATCCCATAAATGTATTCTAATTTTAAAAGTAGGTCAAGCTACAATTAAATACTTTAAAGACAAAATATATGCATCCTTAAAACCACAAGAGCTCTCAGATAAGCCCCTTGAAAAAGTGAACCGGTATAGCCTGTCTTTCCTAGCTGATTTGTGCCTCAGGGTAACCCATAGTTGAAGGAAGTTTGCTTTTTTTTTTTTTTTTTTTTTTAGAGTTGTCAACCTAGTAACAAGATTTGATACAATATCAACATTTTTACCTTAAAGGAATAATGGATCTACTTACTAATGGACCTATGGATGGAGGTTCATAACACTGTACAGCAGGTAGTGATCAAAACCATCCCCAAGAAAAAGAAATGGAAAAAGGNCTTTTTTTTTTTTTTTTTGCAGAGTTGTCAACCTAGTAACAAGATTTGATACAATATCAACATTTTTACCTTAAAGGAATAATGGATCTACTTACTAATGGACCTATGGATGGAGGTTCATAACACTGTACAGCAGGTAGTGATCAAAACCATCCCCAAGAAAAAGAAATGGAAAAAGGCAAAATGATCATCTGAGGATCTACAAATAGCTAAGAAGAGAAGTGAAAAGCAAAGGAGAAAAGGAAAGATATACCCATCTGAATGCAGAGTTCCAAAGAATAGCAAGGAGAGATAAGAAGGCCTTCCTCAGTGATCAATGCAAAGAAATAGAGGAAAACAATAGAATGGGAAAGACTAGAGATCTCTTCAAGAAAATTAGAGATACCAAGGTAACATTTCTTGCAATGATGGCACAATAAAGGACAGAAACAGTATGGACCTAACAGAAGCAGAAGGTATTAAGAAGAGGTATCAAGAATATATGGAATAACTACCCAGACAAAGGTCTTAATGACCTGGATAAACCACAATGGTATAATCACTCACCTAGAGCCAGACATCCTGGAGTACAAAGTCAAATGGGCCTTAGAAAGCATCACTACGAACAAAACTAGTGGAGGTGAAGGAATTCCAGCTGAACTATTTCATATCAAGAATATATGGAATAACTACCCAGACAAAGGTCTTAATGACCTGGATAAACCACAATGGTATAATCACTCACCTAGAGCCAGACATCCTGGAGTACAAAGTCAAATGGGCCTTAGAAAGCATCACTACGAACAAAACTAGTGGAGGTGAAGAAATTCCAGCTGAACTATTTCAAATCCTAAAGGATGATGCTATTAAAGTGCTGCACTCAGTATGCCAGCAAATTTGGAAAACTCAGCAGTGGCTGCAGGACTGGAAAAGGTCAGTTTTTATTCCAATCCCAAAGAAGGGCAATGCCAAAGAATGTGCAAACTACTGCATAGTTGCACTCAGTTCACATACTAGCAAGGTAATGTTCAAGATCCTGCAAGCTAGACTTCAAAAGTATGTGAACCAAGAACTTCCAGATGTTTAAGCTGGATTTAGAAAAGGCAGAGGAACCAGAGATCAAATTGCCATCATTCGTTGGATCATGGAAAATGCAAGAGAATTCCAGAAAAACACCTACTACTGCTTCATTGACTATGCTAAAGCATTTGACTGTGTAGATCACAACAAACTATGGAAAATTCTTAAAGAGATGTGAATATCAGACCACCTTGCCTACTTCCTATGAAACCTGTATGCAGATCAAGAAGCAACAGTTAGAACCAGACATGAAACAATGCACTGGTTTCATATTGGGAAAGGAGTTCTTCAATGCAGAGTACATCATGTGAAATGCTGGGCTGGATGAAGCACACTGGAATCAAGATTGCTGGGAGAAATATCAATAACCTCAGATATGCAGATGACACCACTCTTATGGCAGAAAGCGAAGAGGAACTAAAGAGCCTCTTGAAGGTGAAAGAGGAGAGTGAAAAAGCTGGCTTAAAACTCAACATTCAAAAAACGAAGATCATGGCATCCAGTCCTATCAATTTAGGGCAAATTAATGGAGAAGCAATGGAAACAGTGAAAGACTTTATTTTCTTGGTGACTGTAGCCATGAAATTAAAAGATGGAAGAAAAGCTATGACAAACTTAGTGTATTAAAAAGCAAGGACATTATTTTGCTGACAAAGGTCCATATAGTCAAAGCTATGGTTTTTCCAGTAGTCATGTATGAATGTGAGAGCTGGACAATAAAAAACACAGAGCGCTGAAGAATTGATGCCTTTGAACTGTGGTGCTGGAGAAGACTCCTGAGAGTCCCTTGGACTGCAAGGAGATCCAACCAGTCGATCCTAAAGGAAATCAGTCCTGAATGGTGAAGCGGAAACTCCAATGCTTTGGCCACCTGTAGCAAAGAGCTGACTCATTAGAAAAGACCCTGATGCTGGGAAGGATTGAGGGTGGGAGGAGAAGGGATGACAGAGGATGAGATGGTTGGATGGTATCACCAACTCAATGCACATGAGTTTGAGGAAACTCCAAGAAATAGTAAAGGACAGGGAAGCCTGGCGTGCTGCAGTCCATGGGGGTTGCAAAAAGTCAGACACTCTGAGCAACTGCACAACTGATTGATCTAGACAAAGGTCTCCAGTGACTACTAACATCACAAAGGGAGAAAGAGACAACCTGACGTTACATGGCCTGTGATCAAGCACACAACACCACCTATAATGCATTCTTGCCAAAAGTGAAATTGAGTCTGATCAACGTCGAGATCTGATTACTAATTTCCAGAAATTACAGAGGACTGAGGAATAGGTAGATATTAATAGCACCATGGGAATGCAATCACAAAATCTAGACTACGGGAAACTATAGGTCAAAGGATCCAGCTTTTTCACCATACTAGCCAACTGTACATGTAGGAACTTTCAAAGTTTTAATTGGAATCCAACTTTTCAGATGGATCCTGGCAACTGGTTAAAGCAATACAACTTTGAGACCAGCCAAATCGTTTGCACACAGAGTCGGACACGACTGAGTGACTGAACTGAACTGAACTGAACAGGGGTAGCAAGAGAATGTTGATATTTAGGTTCAAAAACTGTAATTCCAAACCCTGAGGTGGTATAATGGAAATGATCTGAAATCAGATAGAACTACCTCAAAGCTTAACTTGATCAATCAGATACCCCAAAACCACTGATCATGGTGAACTTTTGCTCATTTTTGCCATTCTAGATCAGTATTTCCCCATCGTTTTAATATTCCACAGCTCTTTTGAAATACCACCTGTTGCCTGTGCTTTTGCAGTTATCTGTCAGCTTGCCCTTTGTTCATGCTAACATCTGCTATTTCTTTGTTTCTACATAATTTTATTTATTTATTTTTGCTATGCTGAGTCTTTGCTGCACAGGCGTTTCTCTAGTTGCAGCAAGTGGGGTTTACTGTGTAGCTGAGGTGCACAGTTTCTCATTGTACTGACTTCTCTTGTAGCATGGGCCTTTAGGGTACTCAGGCTTCAGCAGTTGCAGCTCCCAGGCCCTAGAGCACAGGCTCAATAGTTGTCGCTCACAGGCTTAGTTGCTCTGCAGCAGGTGGGAGCTTCCCAGATTAGGGGCTGAACCCCTGTCTCCTGCGTTGGCCAGTGGATTCTTTACCACTGAGCCACCGGGGAAGCCCTACCTCACGATTTCTTTTTCTGCACTATTTTTCTTGTCATCATTCTTGGTGATTTCAATATTCACAAAAGGACCCACCTAATACCCTGCCCAGTTGTTTTTGTGAACTTCTCTAGTAGTCTTGCCCTCCACCCATCTCAGCCACCCAGTCCCACAGTCATACATTAGACTTTGTCATAACCATTAACTGCAAACTCTGTAGATACCACTTCCTGTTTTCCACCTCACTCCCTCCAGCACTGCCTGCAACAACACTTCGATCCCATTGTCCCTCCAGTCTGTCGCTCCCCTTCATGCTTTCCCAGTCTTTGTATAATCAGTCCCTTGCATACATCCTCAACTTTTTTGTCCCTCTTTCTCGTTGTCCTACTCATTTGGCAAAACCTCAACTCTGGTTAAAGCTAACTTCCCCACATATTTTGTGTTGACACTTGAATGGCTTAAGGTCCCTGGAGAAAAACACATAAACTTCAAGTGGTTCCTGGATGCTGCCAAAGAGCTACTAAATAGCCCAGTCTTTTCATTCTCTTCTTGTTAAATTAATTTTGACATCAACCACCCACCTCCTCACTCTCAATTATTACCTTTCTTTTTTGTTACCACTGAGATAATGGAAATATCCAAGAGAACCACCTAGTTTTCCACCACCAAATCTACCAGCTGGCATTACCTGATACTCCACTGCTCCTAATCCCTTATATTAGATGGGCTGCCCTGCACATACCTGAGGCTAGCTGTCTGACTTCCTCCACCTCACCCCTCTCCTTGCCCTCCACTCACACTGACTTCCTTGCACCTCCTACACCCCAAGCACACTCTTGCCTTTGCATTTGTTGCCCCCTCTGTCTGAAATGATTTCAGTGTGACTTGGTCCCTCCTTCCACTGAGGTCTCATCTCAGATGTAACATCTCCTTGGAGAGCCCTTCTTTGACCACTTTGCCTAAAATAACACCTCTGACACTTCCTATCCATTCATTTGCTTTATTTCTCTTCCTTGTACTTATTACTATTTAATATTACATTAGATGTCCATTTGTTTATGTGACACCAGCAACATACCTAAATGCCATAATCTCACCAGGTAAAATTGTGCTCCATACATATTTGTTTAATGAATATGTGATTTTCACACCCAAGAGCAAGTTAATATATGTTTCCATTTCCTCTGTGGTAAAATAAGTTGGCTACTGTTTAACAGGGTATGCTGCTGCTGCTGCTAAGTCGCTTCAGTCGTGTCCGACTCCGTGCGACCCCATAGACGGCAGCCCACCAGGCTCCCCCGTCCCTGGGATTCTCCAGGCAAGAACACTGGGGTGGGTTGCCATTTCCTTCTCCAATGCATGAAAGTGAAAGTGAAGTCAGTCAGTCGTGTTTGACTCTTTGCGACCCCGTGGACTGCAGCCTCCCAGGCTCCTCTCCCCATGTAGCTGAACCTTAAAAAACATTATGCTCGGGAGTTCCCTGGCAGCCCAGTGGTTGGGACTTTCACTAGAGGGGTTCCGGGGAGTTCAATCCGTTTTTAGGAAACTAATAAGATCCTACAAGCTGCATGGTACAGCCAGAAAACAAACAGACAAACAAAAACAAAACCCATTATGGTAAGTGAAAGAAAGTGAAAGCCACTTAGTCAGGTCCAATTCTTTGTGACCCCATGGAATTCTCCAGGCCAGAATACTGGAATGGGTAGCCTTTCCCTTCTCCAGGGGATCTTCCCAACCCAGGGATCAAACCCAGGTGTTTCACATTGCAGGCATATTCTTTATCAGCTGAGCCACAAGGGAAGCCCAAGTCAGACACAGTCACCTATTTTATGACTTCATTTATGTGAACTATCTAAAATAAGCAAATCCACAGAGTCGGAAAATAGATTAGTAATTGCCAGCAACTGGGGGAAGGGAGGAAAGAGGACTGATTGCCAAAGAGCATGGGATATCTTTTTACAATGGTGAGAATATCCTAGATTTAGATTGTGGTGATGGTTGCACAACCTTGTAAATATACTAAAAATCACTGAATTGTACACTTTAAAATGGTGAATTTATGGTAAACAAACTGCGTCTTATTTTTTTAAAGAAGTTCTGTTTTCCTGTCCCTTTATCTTTATACTCCCAGCTAATATTCATGGAAAATCTCAATGGAAGAAAATGTTTTAAAGAAACCTTTAAGGGAAGATTGGAGATGCAAATAAGAGTCTGAACTATGTTTCACTGGGGAAAAGCTGTCAGAAATGCTTTCACATGCTAAATCCTAGGTTTTCAGTAGAGTTTCTACATATTCAACAAATAAGTACCAATGGCTTCTTGAATTTACAGTTTACTTTTCTCTATCAGCTACCGACTGAATTCAAATCTAGACGTATAAAATTAAACAGTAAGACTTTTCTGACCCCCTCAAACTCTCACTACCAAGAAAACAAAAACATTTTCAGCATTTAGAAATAACCTCCTTTCACTTCTTACTTGGAAACTCATGGTTCTTTCATGTAAACAAAACCGAAGAACATTACTTACACTTATAAGCAAGAAACTACTGAAAAAAGCCATAATTACACTGAGAGGTAAGAAAGTAAACACATTTTTAGCCTTTTGTGTTCTTCTACTGGAGGATTTTCTCTAAAGCACAAAATAAGGAATTATTTATTTTTGGAAGAGCAGGGAACCAGTTGAGGGGAAAAGCCAAAAACTGCCTGATAACTTTTCTCAATTAAAATCATCTTCTGATTATTCAATTATATGTAAAGAGGGAACCTTGGATAAGCACTAACTTATTAACTATTTCAGGTAATCCAGAAAGAATGCTAGGCTTTTCTTTACTATATAAAACCTGTTATTTTCTTCTCAGTCTCATTTTTGTGAAAGCACTTATAACTAATTAATGCCCCCATGGTTTTAGTTTAGCAAAAACTCAGTTTATTTCAGGTGCTATTTTAAATTGTGGTACATGCATCAGTTATAACACATACCAGAAAGGGGAATATAACATATGCAAGGCCAGAAATGTCAATATGGAAGTGGTAGATTTCAAGAAACATATTTCAAGTGATGCTGTGGGCTAAGTATTTCTGTCTTCCCACATTTCATATGTTGAAGCCCCGGGGTAATAATATCTGGAGATGGCACCTTTGGGAAGTAATTAGGTCAGGAGAGTGGGGCCCTAGTTTAATAGGAATTACTGTCCTTGTAAGAAGAGACACCAGACAGCTTGATTTTTTCTTTTTCTCCAAATACAAAGAAAAGTCCTTGTGAGCTTGTCTTACATCCATCTGGGCTGCTATAACAAAAATACCAAAGACTGGGTGGTTTATCACCGTCAAACACTGATTTCTCACTGAACCGTAGGTAGAGATGTCCAAAATCAAGGCAGCAACAGATTCTCGTATCTGGTGAGAACCCCCTTCCTGGTTCAGGAGCCATCTTTTCTCTGTGTTCTCACGTAAAATGGGCAAGTGAGCTCTTTGGAATCTCTCTTTACAAGGACATTAAACACTTTCATCTTGGTTCTACATTCATGACCTAATCACCTTCCAAAGACCTCAGTTCCAAATACCATCTAATCACACGGGGCATTAAGATTCAAAATATGAGTTGGGGGCACATGAACATTGAATATATAGCATGAGCTCCTTCTGCAATCCAAGGAGAGAAACCTTCACCAGAAACCAGCCATATGAGCACCCTGATGTTGGACTTCCAGCCTCCAGAACTGTAAGAAAATTTCTATTGTTTGAGCCAGTCTGTTGTATTTTGTTACAGCAGCCTGAACAGGCTGAGACAAGATTGTTCTTTTAAGTAAGAGAGCTTTTAAATTAACATGCTTTAGATAAGTAAACTGAAGTGGTGAAAGATTTAAATTTATGCATATTTCTGACAATAATACTGATGAACACACCAGAAAGTTATGACAATTTCTTTGCTCTGAAAAATTCTGCCTTCAGTTATTAATTACAATAAGATAGTAATTGCCAAAGAAATTCTCTCTTGCATTATACTTTGCTTGATGGCTAGGATCATGTGTTATTATTCTTTGAGCCTACAGGATCCAATGTTGCATGCTACCCATTTTTTGAAATCTGGACACTAGTCTCAGGTCATGAGCCTGTTCACAAAACATTATTATTACTAAACATCTCATCCAAGAGTTAATGAAGTTCTTTCGCACACTAATAATGAATTCAAGATGAAGAATAGGGCCATCTGTTTTATCATCAGGGTAAACAAAGTTACCATCTCTATTGACTCATTCAAGATGAAGCATGATGACAGTTTTCCTAGATGCTCCTAGAGATGCAAATAATCAGCTTGAAAGCATATTTAATTGGGCAATCACTGTCAGAAAGGCTTTCACACATGGTACCCTAGTTTTTCAATAGAGCCCTCAACTCTACACATTCACCTAATATGTACAAGTGACTTCTTCACTACACCTTCCCTGGTGGCTTAGATGGTAAAGCTTCTGCCTACAATGCAGGAGACCTGGGTTGGATCCCTGGGTCAGGAAGATCCCCTGGAGAAGGAAATGGCAACCTACTCCAGTACTCTTGCCTGGAAAATTCCATGGGCAGAGGAGCCTGGTAGGCTACAGTCCATAGGGTTGCAAAGAGTCAACACAACTGAGCAACTTCGCTTTCATTTTCTTTCACTTTCTTCACTAAGAGAAGATTAGCGCCTACAAAGTCATCAGCGGTGGAATGGTTAGCAGAGGTACCAGCACCCTATGAAAACTTGGTAATTATGCTGAAAAGCACTACAGGTGAGCTCCATGCAAAGATATGAACTTGATCTCAAACATCTACAACAGGGTCCAAGCTCAGTGCCCACTAGCATCTGCTAGGTCCTGCCAATGGGTGTATAGTCCAGGGATAGAACCAGAGGGCCATGCTTGCCTGTTGGAAAGAAACAACTGCTTTCCCAGCTCAAGGAATGAAGAATTTTATGACTAGTGTTTTAACTTCACCTCTTAGTCTGATTCTCACCGAAAGTCTTTGGGAGTAGATAGAACAGAAACCATCATAACCACATTCAGACCAAACAGCTGACACCAGAAGGAAGACATTTAATGATAGATATTTAGGCCTGAGGAGTATCTCAGCCCAGTTTTCCACACTTCTAACACAAATCCCTTCATTTTTAAAAAGCACATTTTAACTTGGTAAAAACAATTCCTTCTTTAAAATGATAGATAGCTTGGAAAACATAGAAAAGATAAAGTGAAAAAAGCTCTCATGAAACCACCCCTGCCCCATACACACACGTGTGTGCTAAGTCACTTCAGTCGTGTCCAATTCTTTGTGACTCCATGGACTGTAGTCTGCCGAGCTCCGCTGTCCATGGGATTCTTCAGGTAAGAATACTGGAGTGGGTTGCCATGCCTTCCTCCAGGGCATCTTCCTGACCCAAGGAACGAACCTGCGTCTCCTGTGGCTCCTGCATTGCAGGCGGGTCTTTACTGCTAAGCCACCAGGGAAGCCCATACACACACATACACAACTGCTGCAGTGCAATTTAACTTCTCATGGAGGGTAGTTCCTGTTGGGAAATCATGTTTCTCAATATTTCAACAACATCAGTAGTACTACTGAAATACTATTCTGGTAACACAGAATAATTATCTTGGAGTGTGATTATTATTATAAACAGCAACATGGTATATAGTGTATTGATATTTGATCTAATATGCCTGAGGAAAGAAAAGGTAAAAACTTACTTCACAACAAGAATTTCAAGTCCCCCAATAGAGAATATAATTTTTACCAGGATTTCTGTGAAACTACATTGGAAAATAAGTTTTTCTTTAAATGCAGAAGCTTGCTAATCTGAAAACTTTTTTTTTTTAACTACATACACCAGTCAGCAACCTCATAATTACATACCCAAAGATTGTTCAAATAAAAAGAGAACAAAGCTCTGAACCAAAGTTCAACGCTTAAGTTAAGACTGCCTGGAGGTATGAGAAGTTTTATGTCTCTGTTTACCCTAGGAGCGAATTAAATAAATGCATATTTAACATATGAATCACAGTTATATTTGCTCCACATATTACACATAGGGAGAAAAAAAGAGAATTCTTTCTCAGGTAGAATTTATTAACGAAAACTGAATGTACACCCACAGGTCCAGATGGATCCCCCTAGAAGACAGTCATAACAAGTACAATAAAATATCTGTGAAGCAAAAAAGCAAACTAGGGTTTTGGGTAGAATGTACACTCTTTATCTCTTAATTATAAAACAAGGACAGAAAGCATTCAGCACCTGTTTGAAAACTCTGGAGAATAAATGGTAGCAGGTGGACTGGGGAAGACCAGAGTTCAAAGGACACCAAATTGGTGGTGAGCTTATCTTTTTTTTTTTAATTCCAGAATCCCTTGACCTGAATGCAGTGCAACCTCACTCCTAGAAGTGGGCACTGGGACCCAAAAAGGGAGAGCTCTAGGGGAAGTCCTCTAGTCTTTCTCATGGAGGTGAAAGGCAATGCCTAATGCTCAGAAAAAGTGCGGAAATCCCTGAGGTTTTCTCTTCTCCCTATTCTCCTGTACTCCAGAAATCAAGCAGTTCCCCGTGGTGGTGATGGGGAGGGCACAATGGCAGCTAAAGAAGTCAGCGCTGTAAGGAAGGGAAACCTTTCTCTCTGAGTGGTGGAGTTGTGACCCCAAGAAGGTGGGACAAACCCCTATTGCCTTCTTCTCTCTCTGCATCCTTCTGCTGCTTGCCCTAGATATCAGGCACAGTCATAGAAGTAGCAGCAGAGAGACAGAACTAATGCTTCAGCTTGGTGTCCCATAGACCAAAAAAGTAGAGCACCAAGGAACTGAGAAAGGTCTGAGAGACTGTGCCATAGAGCGGATATCTGTGATTCCCCAAAATTCATGTGTTGAAGTCTGCTGCCTCAAATGATGGTATTAGGAATGGGGCCTCTGGGAGGTGATTAGGCCATGAGGGCAACGCTTTCAAGAATAGGATTAGTGCTTTTAAAAAACAGACTTCAGAGAGCTCCCTCCTCCCTTCCACCATATGATAGCCACCTATGAACCAGCAGCAGGCCCTCATCTAACACTAAATCTATTGGTACCTTAATCTTGGACTTCCCACCCTCTGGAATTGTAATAAAGAAACTGTGAAACATAAATGTTTATTGTTTGAGTCACCTAGTCTGGTTATTTTTCTTGTAACAGCCTTAACTGACTGAGGCAGATTATTTATGAACTCCTGGGTTCACCATGAGCTGCACCTGTGTGGATCTGGTCCTAATCAGTATATCAAAGACCTTGAGAACTGAATTAACAGAATACCTCACCACCCATGTCCCAAACTACCAGGTGACCTACATGTGGGACAGAAATAAGCAGTGCCTCAAAGTTTTGAAAAACTAACCTTATACTGGAAGCAGAACCTACAGAAAATGGGTTGAAACTTGTAGCCTTAACCTAGCCAGACTGACTGTCTCTTAAAAAAAAAAAAATTCTCTATAAGATTTTAACAAGACCCAGAGTTTCAGAATATAAAATTTAATATGTCCAGGCTATAAGCCAAAATTACTCAGGGTATATATAACCAAGAAAATCTTATCTTACATAGGAAAAGACAATTAATAGATAATTCCAACATGACACAGATACTGGTATTATCTGACAAAGACTTTAAAACGGCTATTATGTAACTTCTTCAACAAGCAATTGGAAACATTCTTAAATAGAAAAATAGAAAGTTTCAATGAAAAAGTAAAACATACAAAGAAGAACCAAGTGGAAATTTTAGAACTGAAAAATGCAGTGATCAAAATTTAAAACTTCACTGGACAGGCTCAGAAGAATAGAGATGACAGAGAAAGAATCAATCAACTTAAAGATATTTCAACAAAAAAACTTCCCATCTGAACAACAGAGAAGAAAGATATTTAGAAAAATGAGCAGACTCAAAGACCCACGGGTTAATAGAAAAATACCTAACATTCACATCATCAGAGCCCCAGAAGGAGAGGAGACCATGAAACTGAAAAAAATATTTGGGGATGTAATGACTGAAAACTTCCCAAATTTCACAAAAGACATAATATCCCTGTAGCTACCCCTGGCATGTCTGTTACTGCCTAGGCTTGGAGATGACATGTTATTTCTGCCCACATTCCATTGATCAAAGAAAATCACTAAACCTAGCCCAAGGGTCTGCATATTCAATTTTTCTAATCTCTGTACTTTGAATTTCTAACCAGTTCCTAAGGGCTGTCCTGATTTTGGCCTTCCTCAGACCCTGCTATTACACTTGATACTATCGCATATTTCATTCCCTGGGATAGCTGCTGACCCACTTCCTTCCATAATCAGCAACTTGCAAGTCCTCTCACCCTTCTTCTATTTGCCTATCTACTTTGTTACCACCTTTGTACACACTGGAACCTCACCTGAGTTTCTCTATGCTGGTAGGAATTCTAGATCAATCCCTTGCTTTTCTTCTAATGTACTGACAGAACTTAATGGAGGAGAACTACCATTTATGGAGATCCTACTCTGGCCAAGCACTTAACTATAAATCATCTCATTTATTTCCCTCATGATTCTGAGAAATAGAACTCACTACCCTCACTGCACAGATGAGAAGCCTAAAGCTCAGGGAGGAAAAGTTACTTGTCCAAGTCACAGAACTGGTAAGTGACTATTAGAATCCACCTTAAAAAAAAAAAATTACATCTGATTCCAAAGCTGAAGCTTTTCCTCTATACTTCTTTCCAAACACCTGGCTGTTTTTCTCTGCATTCTAGCCACAGGCTTAACCCTTTGTTTATCAAATGATTTCTTGGGTTCTAACTGTTGTCCTTAGGAAATCTGTCCAGGTCATTGTATTGTAGCCACACGTTCCGGGAAACAAACTTAGAAGGACAATGCAGTTAGTCAGTTCAGGTCAGTCGCTCAGTTGTGTCCGACTCTTTGCGACCCCATGAATTGCAGCACGCCAAGCCTCCCTGTCCATCACCAACTCCCAGAGTTCACTCAGATTCACATCCATCAAGTCGGTGATGCCATTCAGCCATCTCATCCTCTGTCGTCCCCTTTTCCTCCTGCCCCCAATCCCTCCCAGCATCAGAGTCTTTTCCAATGAGTCAACTCTTTGCATGAGGCGGCCAAAGTACTGGAGTTTCAGCTTTAGCATCATTTCTTCAAAAGAACACCCTGGACTGATCTCCCTTAGAATGAACTGGTTGGATATCCTTGTAGTCCAAGGGACTCTCAAGAGTCTTCTCCAACACCACAGTTCAAAAGCATCGATTCTTCGGTGCTCGGCTTTCTTCACAGTCCAACTCTCACATCCATACATGACTACTGGAAAAACCATAGCCTTGACTAGACGGACCTTTGTTGGCAAAGTAATGTCTCTGCTTTTCAATATGTTATCTAAGTTGGTCATAACTTTCCTTCCAAGGAGTAAGCGTCTTCTAATTTCATGGCTGCAAACACCATCTGCAGTGATTTTGGAGCCCAGAAAATAAAGTCTGACACTGTTTCCACTGTTTCCCCATCTATTTCCCATGAAGTGATGGGACCAGGTGCCATGATCTTTATTTTCTGAATGTTGAGCTTTAAGCCAACTTTTTCACTCTCTACTTTCACTTTCATCAAGAGGCTTTTTAGTTCCTCTTCACTTTCTGCCATAAGGGTGGTGTCATCTGCATATCTGAGTTTATTGATATTTCTCCTGGCAATCTTGATTCCAGCTTGTG
>SJYX01016997.1:10167-25277 GCA_006410675.1 Oreotragus oreotragus
TTTTAATTTTAATTAGATCCCATTTGTTTATATTTGCTTTTATTTCCAGTATTCTGGGAGGCGGATCATTGAGGATCCTGCTGTGATTTATGTCGGAGAGTGTTTTGCGTATGTTCTCCTCTAGGAGTTTTATAGTTTCTGGTCTTACGTTTAGATCTTTAATCCATTTTGAGTTTATTTTTGTGTGTGGTATTAGGAAGTGATCTAGTTTCATTCTTTTACAAGTGGTTGACCAGTTTTCCCAGCACCAGTTGTTAAAGAGATTGTCTTTGCTCCATTGTATATTCTTGCCTCCTTTGTCAAAGATAAGGTGTCCGTTTTGAACTGTGGTGTTGGAGAAGACTCTTGAGAGTCCCTTGGACTGCAAAGAGATCCAACCAGTCCATTCTGAAGGAGATCAACCCTGGGATTTCTTTGGAAGGAATGATACTAAAGCTGAAACTCCATTACTTTTGCCACCTCATGAGAAGAGTTGACTCATTGGAAAAGACTCTGATGCTGGGAGGGATTGGGGGCAGGAGGCGAAGGGGACGACCGAGGATGAGATGGCTGGATGGCATCACTGACTCGATGGATGTGAGTCTGAGTGAATTCTGGGAGATGGTGATGAACAGGGAGGCCTGGCGTGCTGCCATTCATGGGGTTGCAAAGAGTCAGACACGACTGAGCGACTGAACTGAACTGAACTGAAATTAATTTGGTGTAAGTGTCACTGCTAAAGTGATAGTTCATCCAAAATCGATGAAGATAGTTACTACCTCAAATAAGACACAAATGACACTATCTTATAAGACAATTATTTCTCAAGGTTCTTTGCTGCTGCTGATGCAGTCTAGTTACTAAGTCGTGTCCAACTCTTTGCGACCCCAAGGTCTGTAGCCCGCCAGGCTCCTCTGTCTGTAGGATCTCCCAAGCAAGAAGACAGGAGTGGGTTGCCATTTCCTTCTCTGGGGATCTTCCCAACCCAGGGATTGAACCCATGCCTCCTGTGTCTCCTGCACAAAAGGTGAATTCTTTATGTTCGTGCCATTGGAAAGCCCCAAGCTTCAATAAGGACCCAAATAGTTACTTACTTAAATTAATAATGACTCATTTTTTTTTAATATACTAGTATGTAGTAGAACACAGCACTGTTTATCTTCACATGAGGACTTTTTCTTGTAGTTTTGAATTATGATAAATGTGAGAACTACCTCATTTTAAATGATTTTGCTCAACTTAAATATACAGTTTTTATTCTTTGAAAATAGATGTTTAAATATTTTACCTGATAGGAAAATATTTATGATAATAGGAGAGATGTAGCCATATTCTTCCATAAAGGTTAAGAAACTGAAATGTCCACACAAAAAGTGTCCAAGCCAATTTTTATTAATCAATCGTGCTTTCAGCTCAAAGATCTTTGTGTTTGGTAATAAAGAGCTGAATGGGTACAGATTATGTTGCAAATTCTTCTAGGCATTTTCTTTAGTTAAAAAGAAAAATTTTGTTTTGTTTTGTTTTTAGAACATTCTATGTGCTCTGCTACTGCTAAGTTGCTTCAGTCGTTTCCAACTCTGTGCAACCGCATAGACAGCCTCCTACCAGGCTCGTCTGTCCCTGGGATTCTCCAGGCAAGAACACTGGAGTGGGTTGCCATGTCCTCCAATGCATGAAAGTGAAAAGTGAAAGTGAAGCCGCTCAGTCATCCGACTCTTAGCAAGCCCATGGACTGTAGCCCACCAGGCTTCTCCATCTGTGGGATTGCCCAGGCAAGAGTACTGGAGTGGGATGCCATTGCCTTCTCCCCCTGTGTGCTTTAACCATATTTAAATATTTTGACATCAATCAAATTGCTTTTCTGAAGGGGAAAAGCACATTAAAGCTAATTTTATTATCTTGGAATTTATGATACTTAATGTCTATAACACATTTACTTTTGTTCAGTTTTTGATAAAAGGATTAACCAAGTAAAACAAAGCAAAAGAAATACCATAGGGCAGTCTCCTTGAGAAAATGTATTGCTAGACTGTCGGACACGACTGAGCGACTTCACTTTCACTTTTCACTTTCATACATCGGAGAAGGAAATGTCAACCCACTCCAGTGTTCTTGCCTGGAGAATCCCAGGGATGGCGGAGTCTGGTGGGCTGCTGTCTATGGGGTCTCACAGAGTCGGACACGACTGAAGTGACTTAGCAGCAGCAGCAGACTGGTATATATATTTTAAAGGTTTCTACAAGATCTTTATGACAAGTAAATTTATATATATTCATTAAAGTAGGAGCACATTAGCAGTATTAATTACTCAAGTCCTTTTGCTCTAAAAAGTGATGTTTATTTTAAAGTATTTTATAATTCTTATTTAACAATAATATATATACTTCTTTCCTTAATTAGTCCATGCAGGGATTCTTTTTCTTTTTCCACTTGCATCATGGTTGCAGTCACTTACAATAATTGACAGTTCTTTGTACTGAGGACTATATGTAGCCAAGAGGGGCATCGCATGATGGAGACACCTAACACCTGGTTTCACACCCCAAAACCCTCCCCTACTTTGCTATACCAACCGCGGGCAGGGCAAATGATTTCTCTACTCCTAATTACCTTATCTGCAAAATGAAAGTGTGTATCTCGGGCAGTGCTCCTTTAACTTCAGTATGCATGAAGATCACCTAGGATCTTGTTGAAAATGCAGGTTCTTTCCCTCACCCTTCCCCTCCAGCAACCTTAAGTTCATTCCCTAAGTCTGTGAGTCTGACATGGGTAAGGAATCGTGACGGAGTTTGGAATGGACATGTACACTCTGCTATATTTTAAATGGTAACCTAAAAGGGCCTACTATAGAGCAGAGGGAACTCTGCTCAGTGTTATGTGGCAGCCTGGATGGGAGGGGAGTTTGGGGGAGAATGGATACTCATGTATGTAGGGCTGAGTCTCTTTGTTTTTCACTTGAAACTATCACAGTGTTGTTAATTGGCTATACCCTAATACAAAATAAAAAGTTTTAAAAATCCCAGGCTCAGTAGTTCTGGGATGGGGCCTGAGATTCTGCATTTCTAAAAGTATCCCACTTTATGCCAGTGATACAGTCTCAGGTTGAACCAAAAGGCTCATTCCAGTTTCTTGCAGTCCTTGACTGAACAGTAGAAGAACCTAGGGAGATTTTTAACAATACCAACGCCTGAGTCCTAGCTCAGACAATTGAAATGAAACTTTTGGTAGGCATCCCAGGTCCAGGCATCAATATTTTTAGTTACCCAGGTGATGCAAAAATCAAGCCAGAGTTGAGAATAATTATTTGAGATGATACCTGATTTCTGTTCAAGCCCTATGAATGCCTTGGCAGACAAGGTATAGTTTGTAAAACCATGTATTCTATTGCAAAGTGGGACAACCTGTCCATTACAGAAGATTGGATAAGAAAATGGATAATTTTTCAGATAGGGAATTCACGTTAGCACTGCATGTCTCACAATAAAAGGAGCAAAACAAGAAAATTGAAAAATGTAATTGAATCCCACCAGGAGTTCCAAAGGGAGATGAAGAATCCATTTAAAAAAAAAAAAAAAAGGTTTGACTTGGTGCAAAGATTGTAACTTGAAGCAAAGAAAAGACAAAGGTCAAGGCCACATTTAATTAATCATGGGAAAAGCCACATGTAATTAACAGCTGTGTGGGATAAATATCCATGTCTGTGTGCTTGTAAAGGTGAAATGGATCTTGCTTGAGTCTGGGCCTATGACCACAGGAGAATGTTCAGTCACTCTTAGTGGAGCTAACCAATCATTGGGTCCCATGGGACAAAGAGTGCCCATATCCATAATTATAATTACAATTACCCTCTGTCCAAACTCAATTTAGTTTTCTGCCTGACACTTAGGACCTTCTGACATATCACAGTATATATGTCCTTTGTTTGCATTAAAATATAATGGGAAACTTTTGTCTTATTTTCTTTTTGTATACAGGTAAGTGCCTGGAAAAATGCCTTAGTACAAAATATGCGTCTTGGATGAATATTGGTTGAAAAAGCAAATAAATGGTAGAAATATAGTTAGAATAGAAAACAAAATAGCAAAGGAAGAAGAAGAGAGAATAAAAAAATGTAATTTCAGAAGGTCTATAGATCCATTCTGACTCCTCCTACTGGCTAGCGGAATTTGTGTTGCTTTTATATAAAATCTCAGCCTTATAAACTATTGTGTCTTGAATATCTTAAGATGTTTACACCATAACGTTCTCATTAAGTAACAAAATATACATTTGAAAGTCTAAAAAATAATAGAATTTTATGAGTAAAATATTTCAAATATCATACTATGTACTTAAATGATTAAAGAATCCTAAATTCAACTGGAGAAAATTGCTCTTGCATATTTGCGAGAGGAATCGAACACTTTCAAATTATTTTTTCTTTTTTTGCTTTTTCAGATAATTCAGTAATTTTCTGATTATATATTCTATTCTGTTCTTTGGAGCCTGATTCCACAATTATATAGTGGCAGACTCTTATTCTACATTCTGGAAATAACTTAGTCTAAATTCATTCTGAATTCTTAGAAGACTTTAAAGTTAGTATCAAAGAGAATCCAACAATGGGCTGAAGAGATTGACATTTTTTCCATGTCCTTACTTTTGGGTCAGTATAATGGGAAGTTTTATTTGGGTGTGATCTGGGTTTGTAGGAAAGTTTGTTCACTTAACAAATCTAGAATGGTTATAGTCAAGTATATTCTATGTTCTTTCTATCTTATGTATGACAGGAAATAAAAGAGGCAAAGGGACAGGCAACAGTGACGTGGTGTTTGTTTATTCTATGGCTTAATGGGATCTTTGTTAGTATAAAGCTTTATTAAACAACTTATGAGGGTCAGTTTAATTGATGATTTCCTGATGGTGTTTAGGGATATTTTACTTTATTGGTTTTGTTTTCTTTCAATTTCCTATTCTTTAAAGTATGTATGAGAGGAAAATGTCTGATCACAGCAACTCTATTTACAGGCTTTAAAAAATATTTTATGGGGTCTTTAATGATATTTTGGAATTTGCTTTTGCCATAGTGTGTTTAGATAATTATAGCTTCCTTTTTAATGCCCTATACCTTCATTCTGATTTTCTTGACTCTGCTCTATATTAACATTTGGAAAATCTAAATCAACAACAATTATTTATTTCTCGAAATACTGCTAAGAACAGATAGTTGAGTTTGTCTGTGTTAACTTGAGTTAACAGACACTTCAATCAAATTGTGAATTTTAGAGACAATATATTCTTATATGTGTTTAATAATGTGGTTGAATCAATGGGGAAAAGGAGACAACCGCTTATAAAGAGAGGTCTGTTTCCCCTCCATTAAGTTTAATTGCAAACATTTCAGGCATAATGAATCACTGCTGACCGTAGGCCACTTCATTGTCATTCTGTGGTCATTGTGGCTGCTTGTGGGTGCAAGTTTTGTATCATCAATTAGTTGTGGGAAGAAAATTGTAAGCATAATTGTGAATATTGTTGGAGCCCTTTTGTAAGTTGCTCATGAAAAGAAAATTAAAAAAAAAAATAACTTTCAGAGTCCCTTGGCCTACTAAAACTTAAAACTTTGTTTTTGCTTCATGGAAGTTAAACAAAATGGTTCTTTTATTTTTGGTTCTCTGTATTAGTCCAATGGAACAATCCAAAAAGCCATTTATGAGAAATTTAAAAATGTACTTTGAGAAAACCATCATAACTATATTTTAAAATTGTTTTGCAAAGCCCTGGGCAGTTCAAAGAGCCAAGCAAACAAAAGATATAAAATTACTTTAGTTTTTCTCAAGCCTGTAACCATCAGAATAAAACAAAACTGACTGCTTTGGGTTGATTATAGAAATAATGTAGCCAGAGATGCCAATATAAGGCAGAATTTACTAGAAAAGAGAAAGAGGTGAAGTCATGTATTCATGAGGTCATGCTACGTGCAGCATTGTGAACATGCAAATATTTTCTGAAAGAAAATATTTTAATAGATACTTAGTAGCTGGAGTCAAAAAGTAAGATAAACAGAGAAGGATCACAGTGATGACAGACTCAGAATACATTTTCTTGGTGGTAGATGTAATTAAGAATTCAGTTACAGTACCTTTTGGACTAAATTCACTATGGTGAATTCAGTGTTTAAGCAAAGAAGCTAGAAATAAGAAGGGTTGAGCTGTGGACTTATTTTTTGTATCTGACTATGAATAGAAATGGTTGGTCATTCTAGGGTGTATATATGTGTGTTAGTTGCTCAGTTGTGTCTGACTTTACGACCCCGTGGACCATCTCCCACCAGGCTCCTCTGTCCATGGGATTCTCCAGGCAAGAATACTGGAGTGGGTGGCCATTCCCTTCTCCAGGGGATCTTCCCAATCCAGGGATTGGAACCCGGGTATCTCATATTGTGGGTAGACTGTTTACCGTCTGAGCAACCAGAGAAGCCTTGGGTGTGTGTGTGTGTGTGTGTGTGTGTATGTGTGTGTGTGTGTGTGTATGTGTGTGTGTGTATGTGTGTGTGTGTGTATGTGTGTGTGTGTGTGTATGTATCAAAATACATACAAAAACCCCCCACACAGATTGTTTTATTTGTAAGTATGCATATAAATGCAAGAAAAACATAATGAAAAATAATGGGATAGGAAAAGTAGCTAACGTGGTTACTTGTAAGACAGGAGACTGGAGAGGGAAGCTTTTGTTACATAATTTTAATTTTTTACTAGAAGTCATGTACTGCTTTTGTAATTATTCTTTTTAGAAAATTAGTACAAGACAAAAAAGAAAAAGAAAAGAAGACTTGGCCCTTTGAGACGGAGGCTGAACAACTACAAGGTTATTAATCTTTCTACGTTTCAAAGTAGGTAGAGTGGCTGGAGGCAGCAAAGAGAGAAGGCAGCAGCGTGAACTTAGTGAACAGGCTTCTCCTTCCTGGCCCTTGTGCCTGCGCACTCCTTCGCTTAAAGCGCTCCTCACAGACAGTTACGAGACAAATTCCTTCACTTTTGTCTGTGATCACCTGAAGTTCTCTGGGATGGTCCTGTTTCACGTTTCCCAGATAGATGTTGCCTGCTACCCTTCACCTATGCTCTTGCCCTGAATCTGTTGCCTTCCTAGCATTTTTCACTGTATCTGACATATATCCACCCATTTTAACATGGGTGTCTATTCCCAGGGCCAGAATGTAAGCTCCGTGATGGTAAAGCCTTTGGCTCTTTCTCGTCCCAGCACCGGGAGCAGTGCTGGGCACATAGCAGACAGACGCTGATAACACACGCATTGAAGAGGGAAAGGAGCCTTATGATTGTGTCGTATTATACACTCTCAGGAGCAAAAGCCAGATAAGTTGGAACTTAAAACAGGATACCAAACATAATATAACCAACTGCCTTGAAAGTAAACTTGTTCTACTTACAAGTAAGCATTATATCTTGTATTTCATATCTCTTGGGTATTTGAATGTGTCTCTTGGTATTAAATGGAGAATTTAAAAGTGAAGTACAGAATATACAGAATAGGGACAGTTGTAGCTTAATGTTAAGTCTGAACTATCCCTTCCTAGTAAGGATGCTTTTAACATGTCCTATAATTTCCTAAATTCTCATTGTTTCTACCTTATGGCTATCATAGACAGTCTCAAAGAAGAACATTATGGCCTGGGACTGTTGTTTTAGATTCAAAAAGATCTTATTACAGAAATACATACTTTAAAAATACTTCTCTGTCATGATGTTGAACTTATATTTTTTCTTTACCCTATTTTCTATTAAAGTAATTATTTACTGAGTGCTCCTATAAGCACACAACACGAATGGACACATTCAGATGTGACTTAATAAACTGTTTAGCTATGGTCCATATAGTCCAGAAGGAATGTGTTGAGTTCTATCCTGAATTTTACACTCCAAATAAAAGTCAATTGAAATTTTGTCTGAAGTCGTTCAAAATTGTTGTCTTTACAGATCTACTCTCCCTTATACACACTTGGTAATACAGCATGTGCAAGTTTTTAGAGCAAATAACACTTGCTTTGAGTATAATAAATGGTGAAGATAGAATTTGCTAGAACTTCAACTAAAATGCAGATACTGGGGAGGATAGTTTATTATTTGACCTGCAGTGCAAGAAAACTTGCAAGATACAGATTTTTCTTGGTCCCTCCTTGTGTATTTAAACATCATTACTGTAAAATTAATTTTGCTTTGTTGTTTGAAAGACTTGATTTATCTGTAAAATATGTACAAAAATCATGAAATAAGCAAGTGGATTTTAAATTACAGAGTGCCTCAAATAAGCATATGAGATATCGTTAATGTTATAAATGCTAGACAGCAAAATCAGAGTTTTAAACAATCTAATATGGTAAAGAAAGATAATGAATGTTAGGTATATACACATTTCTGACATTGAGGATAATCTGGGAAAAAAAAGTTTGCCTTAATTTCAGTAGCTAAAGGTGATGGTATGTATGTTTTTTGTGTGTGTGTGTATTAATCACTGTAAGGAATACAGTGATTCCTAATATAATCTTTATGTGACAGTTTAGAATCTTAGGATTACTCAACATTTTATGACCTCTTCCAGAATTACCACAGTGCTGGAAACGTGTTTATAAAATGTAGAATTATTTGTAAGAATGCAGAGCCCAGGACCCTGAAGTCTAGCATTCTGGGTTTTAAAAGCATTTATCTAGCATCCCAAATTTTGAGAACTACTTATTGGCAATATCATGAAAGAGACAATAATACAATAACCATAGTGATTATACCAATATAACATTAATATCTAATATTTCAAATGTGTTTATCACTTACCACCTCCTTGGTTGCTCAGATGGTAAATAATCTGCCTGCAATACAGGAGACCTGGCTTCGATTCCTGGTTTGGGATGATCCCTTGGAGAAGGGAATGGCAACCCACTCTGGTATTCTTTCCTGGAGAATCCCATAGACAGAGGACCCTGGCGGGTTACAGTCCATGGGGTCACAAAGAGTTGGACACGTCTGAGTGACTAACATACACATGTTTATAGACATATTACTTGTAGTAAGTCCTAGACTGAGTGCCTAACACACACACACACCTTTATAGGTATGTTACATATATTAACTCCTGGACTGAGTGACTAACACATTTATAGGCATGTTTCATGTAGTAAGTCCTTTACTAGCTGCAATTACCCTGTATGATGGACACTTTCTATTGAGAAAAGTTTGGCACAAAAAGGTTACGTGATCTGACCACGTAGCACAGTGTGCAAGTGACAGAAGGCTGGAGGGAACAATGGAACTAAGGGAACATGTTTTCTGAGTCTGCCATATGAACCTTTTTAGAATTTCCTTGGGCCAAGGAACGGTGGGTCAGAGTTGGACACGGCACAGGCTGCCCACAAAGGTCTTTAAAGTCCAGAGGGGAGACAGACAAGCACGCTAAGCTAGAGGAAGATATAAGTAGAAGACAGTCAGGGAGGAGAGGAAAACTAAGTCCAGACAAAAATCTCCACAGGGGAGGAGACTCAAAGATTGATTGGAAATAGCAGATAAGATGGTAGCCACGTTCCCTACAGTATAAGCCATGTCTACAAGGCCCCAGGACATTAGGCCATGGCGTATCTAGGAAAAAACAATTCATTGTGCACAACTGCAGTGTGTAAGCTGAGGACAAGTTGGGGGCACTGAAGCTGGAGGGGTAGATCAGGACAGATTATGAAGAAAACAGCTTCACTGGCCATGCAAAGGCGATTGGCCAAGGGTGAATCGATTTTGCCCCCTGAGTTGTGCAGGGCAAAACTGGCACTAATGTGTGCAATGGGGGAGTGGCCGTGGACAGTATTAAAGAGGGAAATCCAGCGGTCAGATTTGCTGCAAACTTAAACCAGTTTTCTCGAAAGCATTCATAGGACGACTAGCACCCACATGAAATATAGTTGAGTCTGAGGCCTGGTCAAGTCTGATTTGATCCAAATGAACCATTTTAAGGATAGAAAAGCCATCAGCTATGAAGTTCAGGGTTCATCCGCACTCTCCTCTCAAAATTCTTAAAAAAATGCATCTATGTTCATAAAGTTGCCACTACTGAGGGCAGAAACTGTATCAGAGAAATAAGTTGCAGAGTCAAGCCCTGACTTTGACCGGGCTGCCACGCGGCACACCTCTCGGCTTTTGCTGTAGATACTGTATTTTGCCCTATCACTCAAGAAACTTGTTGTGGGCAATATGCTAATAAACCCAGAGCAAAGCTAGTCCTTAANGTTGCAGACTCAAGCCCTGACTTTGACCGGGCTGCCACGCGGCACACCTCTTGGCTTTTGCTGTAGATACTGTATTTTGCCCTATCACTCAAGAAACTTGTTGTGGGCAATATGCTAATAAACCCAGAGCAAAGCTAGTCCTTAAGCAGGGCTTGGGCAGGGTGGTTTGTCTAGGGCCTCCTCATGGGGAGGAGGGCAACCACCGGGGCAAGGATCTCAGAGAAATTGCCAAAGCAAGTTTCAAGTAACGCAGCAAAGCAGACGGAAGCTGAGGAATCAGAAAGTGCTCCCGAGAGGGAACAAGTTAACAAATTGCCAACAAATTGAAGTATGGAGAAAAGTCTATATAAATTGAAGAATAGAGAAAAATCTGTACAAGCAGGAAGGCAAATTTTAGAGACTCCTGAGAAAATGATTATGGATGAGTTGTTGGGGAAAAAATAGTGAAAGTAAGCAGGCTTGGTTAAAAAAAAGCCCCATAGGGACACTTCCCTAGCAGTTCAGTGGTTAAGACTTCACCTTTCAATGCAAGAGCTGCAAGTTCAATCCCTGATGGGAGGAACTAAGATCCCACATACCTTGTGTCGAAAAAAGAAACAAACAAAAAAACAGAAGCAGTATTGTAACAAATTCGATAGACTTTAGGTACACATCAAATAAATCTTTTAAAAAATGTTAAATACTGAAAGGAAAAGAGAAGAAAGTTATTTAAAAATGATTTTTTAAAGATATGGTATACCTGGTAATGTTAATGTGGAAGATGACCAGGGATGTTCCTGACTTTCTAAACTAATCATCTGAAAAATACGTGGGGCTTCCCCGATGGCTTAGTGGGTAAAGAATCTGCTTGCGATGCAGGAGACACAGGAGATGAGGGTTCAGTCCATGGGTTGGGAAGATCCCCTGGAGGAGGAAATGGAAACCCTCTCCAGTATTCTTGCCTGGAAAATTCAATGGACACAGGAGCCTTGTGGGATACTGTCCAAAGGGTCGGACAGAGTCGGACATCACTGAGCTCTCATGCACGCACATTAAGTCCTTAGCTGAGAGTCAATCCTGGGCAAATTTGATGACAAAGCCTACCTTCTTGCAATTATAGTGACTTAACCAATTCTGCAAGCCTTAGTGTAATTATAACTCATTCACGCAGGAGGCCACAGCATTTCCTCAAGGGAAGGCTCTTCAATCTAAGCTACTTGGCAAGGTTTGGAGTAGGTGTGTTCCTGTACAGATAAAGGTGAAATGGGACACGTGATCTGCTCATACTTGAAAAATGCACTACAATGCTCTTCTTTGCAGGCACATTATAAAAATTGCCTGTTCCTGGAATGGACAGTTTTCATTTGTTGATTTTTTTCTTATGGAGACAATAGATTTCAATACGGAATAGAAAATGTGTTGTGTTTATCTCTAAGGAAAATTATAAACACTGATGATACATATTAGGAAATACTTTTTAAAGTGTGTAGGCTGGCAACTGAGTGAAATCTCTTGAGTTTATACTTGACCTTAACTGCTTTTCAGAAATGCAGAGTCAATCATGTAAGAATAGATTATAAACGTCTCTTAAGTACCTGAGTAAGTGAGCAGAAAAGTCCCTGATAAGTTTCAGTGTCCGCCAGCGTAGTGTCAAGTGAAGAATGAAACAGCTCAGCTGTATGTGTAAAAGAGGCCTCTGAGGTGTTGATTCCTGCTCTTGGCCTGCAGATCATGCTTGCAGCACTTGCCTCGCAGCTGCTGAGTCTGTCTTCTCACCCATATTGTCCTTCTCTGTCATTCCATAACGTGGCCCAGCAGAGTGGATTAAGGAGTGTGTTTTGAAGCGGGCACAATTTTTCCCAGTCCTTTCATCTTCCCATAATGATGTAAGTGGGACAACACAGCATGGGATGTTGTCAGGAAAGGCACTGGAACGCAAATCAAGTAATCACCTTCAGGGCAAGAGACGGGTTACACGCAGACACCTGTGATGGTGTGGGCAATCCTGGTGTTTGCGTTTTGAGAGCCTAGAACATTGGAAAGATGTGCAGAAAAAGGGCAGAGCACACAGGATGTAAGATGGGAAAGAGGATGCTGCTCTGCAGCATTAAAGAGACTGTGGAGGTGACAGTTAAAAACGCATAGTTAGCTATTGAGATTGTAAATGGAAAAAAAGTCTTCATAACTTTCTGTAGTTATTGTGTACTCTTAAACAAGAATTGCACGTGCAGTTACTCAGTTACGTCCAACTTTGCAACCCCCATGGACAGTAGCTGCCAGTCTCCTCTGTCCATGCAAGTTTCCAGGCAAAAATACTGGAGTGAGTTACCATTTCTTCCTACAGGGGATTTTCCCAGCTCAGAGATCGAACCCAATTCTTCTGCATCTCTTGAACTGGCAAGCAGATTCTTTACCACTGACTCACCTGGGAGGTCCTAAATAAGATATATACTTCCTCATTTGTATCTTCCAACAAGCCTGTAAGATAAAGTCTAATTGTTTCTCTTTATAGGAGAAAGGATTGAACCCTGAAATGTGGCAAAACTGTCTACCTTCCTGGGACTAGTCAGTCCTTGAACTCAGGCTGGCTGAATTCACAAATTTTTAGAATCAAAATCTGAGGAAAAAATTGCAGGTTTCATCTAAAATGAGAGTATGTGACATTAAGTATAAATACTTGGAAATAATTTTTTTCCAAGTATTTTTCCTTTGGGCTTCAGTTGGTAAAGAATCTGCCTGCAATGCAGGAGACCTAGGTTCGATCCCTTGGTTGGGAAGATCCCCTGGAGAAGGGAAAGGCTTCCCACTCCAGTATTCTGGCCTGGAGAATCTAGTCCATGGGGTCGCAAAGAATCAGACACAACAGAGTGACTTTTCACTCTCACTTGGAAATACCAGTCCACATGGTAAAGAATATGTCTTTCTTAAATTAAGAGGAAATGCAGGTGGGTTTGGCGAGGTCTGGAGAATTTTGTTAAATGTTCACTAATATAATTTGGCTCTGGGTTTATATTTACAGAGGAGCTAAGGCCCCTCACCACCACCCTGCCCTCCTGTCCCACGTTTTCCTGTGGCCTTCTCCTTGAGCTCCTCTCTGGCAGCACTGGAGTGCCAGTGCTTCTGAAACAACCTGCAGAGCCTTTGGCTTTGAAAACTGAGACTCTTAAGCTGTAATTGAGGTTCTGTTTGTGGTACAATTAACCAAATGAGTCACTACCTATGATGATAGAGGAAAAGAACATGAGGCTAGGAGGTGGGAGTGGACTGTTTGCTGAGAAATTCCTTTAGCCCCAACAACAACTTTTCTCCAGGCATATAAGATAATAATTAAAGTGGAGGTATTCCTGAAATTTACAATATTCCAAATCAAACTGTTACGATAGTACACTTATACAGACATATTGCTTTTGGCCTTGTAGTGATTATGCAGAGCAGAATCAAAGACCTTGAAGAATTTAAACCAGTATCGTGGATTTTTAAATTATTATTATTTTTCATTCAAATCTTTGTTCCCTTGTTTTGGAAAATACTGGTGTGTAAATCCAAATGGTTTTCAGTGTGCAAAGCTATGGAAAGTAATACATTGGGAAAGTTTGCTTTAATTAATTAATTACATTTTGGTGGGGATTTGCTGATTTGAAACTTTTTTACTTCTTCAGGATGATAAAGAATGAAGACGATGAGAGAACCCATTATATATCTTGATTATAACATTATTATAGTAACTATAATATATTTATAAAACTACACTTATGAAATCAATAATAAATAAATCATGACAATAGGTAATGATATACTTAAAAAGTATTGCAAATGGTTAACAAAATGATGAAGCCCATCCCCAGCCTTCATGTGAACTCCAGCAGTTCAGTCAAGCTTTTCAGTTATGAGAGATGGAAGGTTAAGAGCACAGGTTGAAAGATGGAGGGTAATGTAGTTAGAAGCTTATTATGTCAAAGCACTGAAGTCACACATTTCTGCTGAAATAACTATAGCTCACATTTAATAAGCCCTTGCTATGTGAAAAGCTCTGGATTATTCAGTTCTCATGAAAACTCCATAAGGTGATACTCTCATTATCTCCATTTTTAACAAAGAAGGAAATTTAGCTTATCATTAATTAGAAAATTAAAAATTATACTAATTAGCCTAAGCAAGTTAGGCCAAGATGGGACATAAAGTTTTCAGGGACCTGATTACAAATTCATACTCTGAATTATGAGGCTAATTATATTAATTAAAAGAAGAAAATCAGTTTTTGAGATAAACATATTGAGTTCTCTAGTCGACTAACCAACTAAATATATGTGTATGATGGGCTAGGTGAGATTGAGAAGGATTGCTGCTGCTGCTAGGTCACTTCAGTCATGTCCAACGCTCTGCAACCCCAAATGGCAGCCCACCAGGCTCCACCGCCCGTGGGATTCTCCAAGCAAGAACACTGGAGTGGGTTGCCTTTTCCTTCTCCAATGCATGAAAGTGAAAAGTGAAAGTGAAGTCACTCAGCCGTGTCCGACTCTTAGCAACCCCATGGACTGCAGCCCACCAGGCTCCTCCGTCCATGGGATTTTCCAGGCAAGAGTACTGGAGTGGGGTGCCATCGCCTTCTCCCAGACCTGGACACAGGCAACCACAAACTGAAGTGATTCAAACTCTCTTCTTTTCTAAACTAATGTTGTTCAAATTGCTGATCACCATGCAGAAGGTTGTACAGTCAGTTTAGGTGATATTATCTATCATTTCTAAATGAAATAGATATGAAAGAATTGACAGTTTCCCAGTGCATGTCACTGACTATGGGTAATGGTTTTGTAAAGACTTCTGAACATAGAGGTGTATGCAAGGGGTAGGGGCTAGGCAATGGAGAGTCACAGAGACTTGTGTATGGCTC
>SJYX01016997.1:33401-53554 GCA_006410675.1 Oreotragus oreotragus
CCAGAAAATTACTAGAGCTAATCAATGAATATAGTAAAGTTGCAGGATATAAAATCAACACACAGAAATCCCTTGCATTCCTATACACTAATAATGAGAAAGTAGAAAAAGAAATAAAGGGAACAATTCCATTCACCATTGCAACGAAAAGAATAAAATACTTAGGAATATAGATACCTTTCCTTTAAAGAAAATGGGTAATTTATCTGAAATTGTCTTTTTCTTCCTTCTATAAAATGTAGTGAGGGTATTTTAGGGAAATTACAAATTTTATGATATAGGCAATTTGAAAAAGGGCTTATTATATGACTGACATTATAACATGAAAATGGGAGCTGGTTGCACATTATATAAATACAACTATTGCTGCTGTTGTTTAGCCGCTAAGTTGTGTCCAGCTTTTGTGACTCCATGGACTGTAGACTGCCAGATTCCTCTGTCAATGGGATTTCCCAAGCAAGAATGCTAGAGTGGGTTGCCATTTCCTTCTCTGGGGGATCTTCCTGACTCAGGGATCGAACCCATGCCTCTGGCATTGGTAGGCAGATTCTTTACCACTGAGCCACCAGGAAAAACATGTACAGTTAGATATAAAATATGTATGTATTCATATATTAAATATGCAGGAAAGGCTTCCTTGGTGGGCTCAGACAGTAAAGACCCTGCCTGTAATGTAGGGGGCTCTGGTTTGATCCCTGGTCAGGAAGATCCCCTGGAGAAGGGAATGGCTACCCACTCCAGCATTCTTGCCTGGTCCATCCGTGGAGAAGCCTCGTAAGCTATAGTTGATGGGGTGGCAAAGACTCAGACTAGCTGAGTGACTAACACTTTCACTTTCGTGTATGCAAGGAGTTACCTGATCTAGGGTTGTAGTAGTGCAAACTTGCTGGCCCATGGACATCTTTTCACCTGTGTCTGTATTTGGCATGTGAGGACATGTTTTCTTTTCAAATTTGGAAAGGAGAAGAGTTAGGGGTTGGGAGATTACACTAGTAGAGGAACCTGGAATAAGATGTGGAAAACTGTGTGTTTCATGGCTGACTTGGGTTAGGCTTGGTTTCCTGGACCAGAGAAGAATGAACGAAAGCTGACGTAAGGAAGATTATGTCAGCGATGGTAATCGCCACCTGTGCCTGTGTCAACTCCCATGAAATAGGGAACTTAGAGAAGAGGTCATTCTCCTATTCTTTCCTGTAAACTATTGTATCATGTACTTCTAGGTACTCTGGGATACTTTGGGATACATGGGAGATTCCTTATGCCACATGGGTTAGCATCCTTAGGATAAAGTAAGGAGGATGTATAATGGGTAATGGCAGGGAGTTTCCAGCATTTGGCTGCACAGGCATATCAGGGGACAAGTAGACGCAAAAGTCAAAGGTGAAGAACAGGGCAGAGCCTGTGGGCTGCTGTGTGGTGACTGCAGCGGACAAGCTATTTGCTCATATGGGCCCCTCTTTTGAGGATGCTCAGAAAAACTTGGGTATTCTTAAATAATTTGGAATCCTGTGATTGAGTGAAAAGTGCAGTTATTCGTAGCCACAATGTGGGAGGTCTCAAACATATGTTAATGTCGACTTAAAGAAAATGCACAGCGTTAGAGTTGCGAGTCACATTTTGTTTGGGGCAAAATGGGGACTACAGCCTGGGAGACAGCATTTCAGATAGCTCTGAGAAACTGCTCCAAAGAGATAGGGAGAAAAGATGATATATATGCAAAGATTAAAGATATAAAGACTATATAAAGATATAAAGATTATATAAAGATATAAAGACTATATAAAGATATAAAGTTTATATAAAATTTGGGTGAAGGGGGAGTACATGCAATCAAGCACAGATTTATTTTTGTAGAAAGTTTCTGCTCGTCTCATGAAGCTTCTGCTAGTCACAAGGAACAGTCATCACCATGAAGGATTTTGGCACTTTTCTAGATTTGAGGGCTTCCCTGGTGGCTCAGTGGGTAAAGCGACTGCCTACAATGCAGGAGACCCGGGTTCTATCCCTGGGTCAGGAAGATCCCCTGGAGAAGGAAATGGCAACCCACTCCAGTACTCTTGCCTGGAAAATCCTACCAGGCTTCTCAGTCCATGGGGTCGCAAAGAGTCGGACACAACTGAGCGACTTTCCCTTCTAGATTTGAGAAGATACAAGAACTGGGCTCATACAGTTAGTTAGAGATGAAAATATCTAAGTATCTGAGGATCTGTCTTGCCAGTTTTTCCCTGGGCACAGAGTGTCTCATGTATACTCTCCTCCTTTGAAGGGGTATTGAAGGTCAGTAGCTGCAGCAGCATGTAGCTTAATCCTTGCAGAGGTAGATAGATTGCAAGTGACAATTTATAGTTGACGTTAGTCTTGATAAATATATTTTCAACTTTTACATAATCTGTTCCTTTTTCCTTCTTTCTTTGCTCCCCTTCCCTTGCTTTTCTCTCCCCACTTTCCTCCTCTCTTTCTTCTTTTTTTCCCTTCATTTTTTTCCTGTGCCTAACTCCCTTATTTTCTTGCTTTCTCACTCTCTCTTTTTTTTTTTTTTTGTCTACAGTTTAATTAGTTTTGCATCTAGAATCTGAATGCACTGGCTGAGTTAGATCTTTGATTTCAATAGTCTTTTTTTTTTTTGATATGGGCTTTTTTGCCACATACACACACACACGCACACACCACACACACATCCTGTTTTATGTTAGACATGTCAATCTATTTCTTAACTCTACTGGAGATGTTTTTGACCTAACTTGCTTTTGATAGTTTATCAAGGATCCTTGAAATTTAGAATATTTGGAATCTAGATTCCAGATTCCAGTCAATGGGGGACTGAGTATTGCCTTGAAGACTTTCTGTTGCTGCAGGTTGAAACTTGGTATGCGTTTTGACAGCCAGGTGCAATATTTCTTCCTCATTGCATGGCTCACAGTCACTTAATAGTGCATTGTTTTCCCAAGTAAAACTCAGTGGAGGTGCAACATCTGGTTTCTAGTGAAAAAAACCAATTTAATTTACCCAAATCCTTGGTGTGATTTACAGAGCACCAGTGAAGGTGGACTGCTTTGACACACTGTGGCATACTGACTGACTGTGTCTGCACTGGCAAAGGCTTCTAAATGGCTCATTTAAAGCAATCAAGGAATCTTTTATTCGGTACCACCCTAATAGCCAAAATGTTTACATTTCTAAATGAAAACCTTTTCCTTGGGTGAAAACATTTTCAAAAAAGTAAATGCTTTGGTCATGAAAGGCAAACACAGTGTTTTCCTTTGAATGGTGGAGATAGTGAAATGTTTCCCAAATATCCTCAAATCTTATGAAGAGAATGCAGCCATTTGATAAATCCTTGACTCCGAACACCATCATTTGTAAAATGTCAAGCAATCAAATTTTCAATCAAACAAGCTATCAGTTCTTGCAGTGGGATAGTTGGATTTTTGAAAACACATCCAAATTACAATACTGATGTGAGGAAAATTATCAGGGTGATTAAGATAAATGCTCATATATATGTATGATTTTTATAGACTGCTAACAAAGCATAATTTAAGTGCCTTTTTTTAAACTATGAATCTTTTCCTTTGAGACAATGAACTCATATTTTAAGGTAATTCACATTTAATTCAGATTTACTGAGCATCCACCACATAATGTGGTAGGTACAATCAAGGAAAAAGTCAGAACTTGGTGATGGGCTATGGACATGTCATTGCCATAATGTATATATATATATATATATATTTTTTTTTTTTTTTTTCTTTTTTGGTTGCACCTCGTGGCATGTGGAATCTTATGAGTGACTTTACTTTCACTTTTCACTTTCACGCGTTGGAGAAGGAAATGGCAACCCACTCCAGTGTTCTTGCCTGGAGAATCCCAGGGATGGCAGAGCCCAGTGGGCTGCCGTCTGTGGGGTCGCACAGAGTCGGACACGACTGAAGTGACTTAGCAACAGCAGCAGCAGCAACCAGGGATCAAACCCTGCTATGGAAGTGTGGAGTCTTAAACACTGAATCACCAGGGAAGTCCCATCATTTTTTTAACTCTTCCAAAAATAGGTACATGAAAGAATATAGATGTTTACTACCAAGTTTTATTCTCGTTGAGTTTATCATAACATAATCAGTGAATTCATAGCGAGCTAAGCAGAATAAAATTGAACTTTCTACAACAAATGTAAATGAATGAATAAAATTTCTATAAAATATTTAAAGCTGTTTTCTTAGCTTTAAATGATACATAACAATAAATCACTGCAGTAAAGTTAGACGGTCACATGAAAACTTCATATAAACTTTACATTTTTAGTTCAGAATACAAATAAATCTCACATGAAGTAACCTTGGCACAGTGGCTAATTATATTCTTAGTGACATCAAGGTATCTACTAGGAAGTATTTTTCAGATTTTGCTCTTGTCTGTATATCAACTCAAAATGTCCATAAGTGTATTCCATTTTCATAGTTTTGTGTCAATTTAAAATTCATGTCTTTTGCTTTGGCTTTTAAATTCAAGAATGAATTTGAAGGATTCAAACTTGATAATTTTCAAATTCTACATCTGTTATAAATTATGATAGGTGCTGTCATATAAATTGCATGAAGTAGCTCTTTACAGACTCCCCAACCCATAATATTATTACTGTTTTGTAACAAGATGAATCATGGCAGACTACATGCAACTGCATTGGAAATTTAATAAAAGAGTGATGAATACTTGTTTCTTCCGATTATCTACGTTTGCTGTAGTACCAAAATATGTTTTTTTAATTTGACTCTTTATTAAATGCAACATTCTATTCCTCCCTTCAGCAAAATTATGTTTCACCCCACTACCCATTTTGAGCCTTGGTTTTCTTGTATTTAAATACCAATACAATTTCAAACCTTGTATGACATTCATGAATATTAAATATCACAAATGTGAAATTTCTTGGAAATTATTAGCTACATACTTAAAGATTATGGGGCTAAATAAGAAGATACACTAGGTGACATTTCTGGTTATTTTTACACTACTCATATGGACATACATAGATCATTTCCTGGAAATGCTTGTGAAAGTTACATAACAGGTAATGTAGTAGTCAAGGCTATGGTTTTTCCTGTGGTCATGTATGGATGTGAGAGTTGGACTGTGAAGTAGGCTGAGCGCCGAAGAATTGATGCTTTTGAACTGTGGTGTTGGAGAAGACTCTTGAGAGTCCCTTGGACTGCAAGAAGATCCAACCAGTCCATTCTGAAGGAGATCAACCCTGGGATTTCTTTGGAAGGAATGATGCTAAAGCTGAAACTCCAGTACTTTGGCCACCTCATGTGAAGAGTTGACTCATTGGAAAAGACTCTGATTCTGAGAGGGATTGGGGGCAGGAAGAGAAGTGGACAACAGAGGATGAGATGGCTGGATGGCATCACTGACTCGATGGATGTGANAGGAGATCCAACCAGTCCATTCTGAAGGAGATCAACCCTGGGATTTCTTTGGAAGGAATGATGCTAAAGCTGAAACTCCAGTACTTTGGGCACCTCATGCGAAGAGTTGATTCATTGGAAAAGACTCTGATGCTGGGAGGGTTTGGGGGCAGGAGGAGAAGGGGACGACCGAGGATGAGATGGCTGGATGGCATCACGGACTCGATGGACGTGAGTTTGAGTGAACTCCGGGAGATGGTGATGGACAGGGAGGCCTGGCGTGCTGCGATTCATGGGTTTGCAAAGAGTCGGACATGACTGAGTGACTGAACTGAACTGAACTGATGCTTTTGTCTGTGACTGAACAAATGGGTGTAGTGTAGTAGTGTTAGTCACTCACTAGTGTCTGACACTTTGCGACTCTACGGACTGTAGCACACCAGGTTCATCTGTCCATGGAATTCTCCAGGCATGGACTCATTTCTGCTTCCTCTACACAAAACCATCAGAAACCTCCAGAGATGCAACGACCTCTGTGACAAAAGTAGGTAAGATCCCAGATTCCTGGGGAATAATGCCCAAACCTGAACCTTAACTGTATATACAAGATTAGCACTAAAAGAGCCATGAGCCACACAATTTTCTACAATTGCTGAAACTCACAAAGCAAATATTAATGAAAGAAGGTGGAGGAGATGGGGAAGGAATTAAAGAAGCAGAGGCAGCAGTGGTGCAGATAAAAATTTCTGCCCAGACAATGGCCTTATATTTGCAATACTTAACAAATTTTCAGTCATGTTAATTTTCAGACAAAAATACAAACAAACAAAAATACCAAAACATAAGTTCTTAACCATCCTGTTTAGCTGTTAAACTATAGAAAATTGTCCTGTTGGTGTTAGGTTTGTTTCCATCTCTGGTTATGAATAAACAACACTGTATTCCCTTAATGTTTGTCAATTATGTGCCAAGGAAAACAATGTATGGAGTTGCATTTCAGTGTTAATGTACTAGAATTTTTCATATTTTGGATATCTAATTGTATTTTCTGCTGCTGATGATGCAATGTTTAGGTACTAAGGATTGAAAAGGTAGCTCTACGTTTATATATTTACTTTATTTAAAAGCACTATGTTACAGACACAGTTTTCTGTTGTGCCCTTACCTTGTAAATATGCTTTCCAAACACATTCATTATCTTCTGCCTCCTATGCTAGATTATTGAAATTATGTTTGATTGACACTCTTTAAAGTGAACATGAAGATTATATTAACCAAAATGACTGAGCCCAACTTAAAAAAAAATGGACCCTCAGTATTTATTAAGTGTCTAGTCATATCCGTGACCTACAAAGTATATTTGGCATCATTACATAAGTATTTATTTATTGTCTAATATAAATTTATTTATTTTAATTGGAGGTTAATTATTTTACAATATTGTATTGGTTTTGCCATACATCNGACTGAGCGACTGAACTTAACTGAATGTAGTAGTAATTTCATGGTGACTTGTTTGTTCTGCTTTGCTCTTATTTTGATTTGATTACCCTGATTTAAGTTCACAAAATAACCTTCACTTATTCATTCAACACACATTTTATGAGGGCCTTTTATGTTGCTTGTATATTCGTGGAAGATGACAAAGAATAATGCCCCAAAGAAATGAAGTTCTCGTCTCACAAATGTACATTCTAGTGATGTAGGAAAAGATAATAAACAAAGGAACACATAATTCAGCAGGTGGTAATAAGTAGCTATATCAGTCAAGGTTCTCCAGAGAAATAGCACCAGTAGGGTGTGTGTGTGTGTGTGTGTGTGTGTGTGGTATGTGAAGAAGAAGATTTTAAGGGATTTTTAAGAAGATTTTTATATCCCTTAAATATTTTAAGGGATTGGCTCACTTGATTGTGGGGTCTGGCAAGTCTATTGGTAGGGCAGGAAATTCAGATAGGTGTTGATACTGCAGGCTGGGACTGAAGTCTGTAGGGCACACTGCTTCTATGTTCTTGACTTATAGCAGAAATCCTTTTTCTCCAGGAAAACTCATGTTTTGCTCCCAAGGCTTCCGGTTAATTAGATGAGGTCCATCTACAATATCTAGAGTGATCTCCTTCACTTGAAGTCAACTGACTTTAGGTATTAGTCACATCTGTAAGATACATTCACAGCAACAACTAGACTGGTGTTTACCAAACAGCTGGGCACCGTAACCACCCACGAAGACACATAGAATTAATCATCATAGTAGTATTTTTAAAAAGTAAAGCAAAATAAAGAGATGACGTGATGGGGAAAGTAAGGTACTATTTCAGATAGGCTGGTTAAGGAAGACTGCTTTGGTCAGTGTTCCAACTACTTAACACAGAGGGAACTGTGTTCAAAGGCCTTAAGGTAGGAGCACATTGGCATTGTTTATGACCAGCAAAGAGAACTTCTCAGTTAAGAATTAATGAGAGAAGAGGAGGTGATAGGAACATGAGGCAAGATGATTATTCTAGGAGAAATTGTGTAAGAGCTTTCTAGTAAAAGTTTTTTTTTTTCTGAGTGAGATAAGGAGCCAATGGAAGGTGTTAGACAGAGGAGGAATATGGTTTGCAGAATTTCAATGGTATGAATTAATGGCCTTAACAGAAATGAATGCCAGTGGTAATTGATAATTAAGTTATGTGGCATGAGAAAAGAAGCAGGTAGTCAAGGATGACCCCAAATGTTTCTTTGGCCTAAATTGCTAGAAAAATGAGGCTGCCATTTATTAAAATAACAAGCCAAGACAAAGCTAGTTGGGGTGGGGGCAAATAAAGATTTAGCTTGGGAATGTTTCTTAAGTATCCAGAGATGTTCAGTAGGAAATAAGGGGTAGTTATGAGACAGACTTAGTGATATCTTAATGTATTGATGTGTTTAAAGCCATGAGAGTGCAATAATCACTTCCAGAATTAGAAAAAGGAATTTAAAGAAGTAAAAGAATAGTTCGACATTTAGAGTTTGGGAAGATAAAAAGATCCAACATAAAGAACAATGGTTTAGTTGCTCAGTCATGTCCGACTCTTGCGGCCCCATGGACTGTAGCCTGCCAAGCTCCTCTGTCCATGGGATTCTCCAGGCAAGAGTACTGGAGTGGGGTGCCATTTCCTCCTCCAGGGGATCTTCCCGACCCAGGGATCGAACCTGGTCTCCTGCACTGCAGGCAGAGCCGCCAGGGGAGCCCTAAGGAACAATAGCTGTGAAAACAACCACAAAGCTGAAAGAGGCAGCATCTTGAAATACAGTGCCAACAAACAGAAGGTTTAAGCATTTTAGTCTCGGCAATGTTTCCTAAACCTGTGTGCAATTCACCTCAAAGAGGATCCGTTCTCAAATAGGTTTTCAATATCACTTTTACTGTATCACCCTCTGTGGAATTCTTGATGAATATTTCCATATTAAAAGCTCTGAGAAGCCTAAGGGCAAATGAACTGATTAAAACTGTCAAACTGTACTTCCCAGGTGGCTCAGTGGTAAATAATCTATAATCTGCCTGCCAGTGGAGGAGACATGGGTTCAATTCCTGATCCGGGAAGATCCCCTGGAGAAGGAAATGGCAACTCACTCCAGGATTCTTGCCTGGAAGTCCTCGTGGAAGGAGGAGCCTGGGGGGCTGCAGTCCATGGGGTCGTAAAAGAGTTGGACACAGCTAGGCGAGTGACCAAAAACAGTCCTTTAAACCTGATACCTGGTAAGAATATCTCCACATTTTTTACACCTACACTAATGGAGATGGGGAGAAGTGTTTAGAATTGGGATACCTTTTAAATTTCAAAGCAGGTGCACTGGGACAACCCTGAGGGATGGGATGGGGAGGGCAGTGTTAGGGGGGTTCAGGATGGGGGCACATGTACACCCATGGCTGACTCATGTCAACGTATGGCAAAAACCACTACAATATTGTCAAGTAATTAGCCTCCAATTAAAATAAATAAATTAATTTTAAAAAGAAAAAAAATGAATATAACTGTGTCATAGAATGATGAAGGCAAGAGACAGAGACAACTCAGGATGGCTTTAGGAATTGGCTTTAGCAGTTGATGAAAGTTATCTCCTGTCACTAAGATCAGAAAGACTTGGTAAATATGACATCATGATTGGTTTGTCAGGTAGGGACTGAGTTAAATTTGAGATGTCTATTAGATGGCAACCCACTCCAGGACTATTGCCTGGAAAATCCCATGGACAGAGGAGCCTGGTAGACTACAGTCCACGGGGTCGCAAAGAGTCGGACACGACTAAGCGACTTCACTATTAGATGCTCAAATGGAGATGTCTAAAAGACAATTCAACCACACTCAGAAGAAAAAAACTAAGGCTAGGCAAATTGAGGGGGTAATGAACATAAGAATATAAGATATCCTAGGTGAGACTACAGAGAAAATAAGAGATATTACTGGTTGTACCGCTCCCCAACATGTTGAAGGAGTGTTATAGAAATAATGGGAAATAACAATGATTTTCCAGTAGAGTTTTGACTAGAAGTTAGGAGTAGTGGGAACAATACTCCCAACATGTGAACTTCCTGCTATGCTCACTTGTAATCTTATGATAGATGGTTCAACACAAATAATTTCATATTTCATCTGTTACACCTCTTTCTAAACAAGTCCTAACAGTCCTCCCCTCCTCTGCTAGAAGTTTGTTTGATCTAACATGTAATTGAAAAAGCATCTTATATGCTATATGTAGGGAGATGAAATGCAGACCCAGAGTTTACTCTTGACCTTTAAATTTCTATCAGTCAAATAGTTTATTCTGTGAGATGCCCAATTAATTTGCTTCTTAAACATTTTTCCCAGTGTACTTCCTCGTTAACCAATTCAAGAAGCTGGATTACTTCATATAGTCATTGTTGTCAAATCTCAGTTGGAATCCTTTTGCCTTCTTTATCTTTTTTTTTTTCTCCTGCATTGATTACTATTTGGCTTCATCAAATTAATAACTTTGAAATCATTTACTCACAGTCATAGATTTGGGACAGAATGAGTCATCAAACATGAAGGGAAAGCTGATAATATTTGGTAAAAGACTAAATTAATTATGTTGATTTTTAAAGACAAAATTAAGCAGAGGGAAGTCAGAAAGTCTGATTTCATTAATATTAAGTAACTATTTTCTGCTTCACAGTTGCAGGAAAAAAGGCAATAAATTGGTCCCTTATTTCTCAACTACAAAATGTTAGCGTTGCACTTCTCAGGGCTGTGGGCTTCCCTTGTGGCTCAGCTAGTAAAGAATCTGCCTGCAATGCGGGAGACCTGGGTCCAGTCTCTGGGTTGGGAAGATCCCCTGGAGAAGGGAACGCTACCCACTCCAGTATTCTGGCCTGGAGAATTCCGTGGACTGTATAGTCCATGGGGTTGCAAAGAACTGAGCAACTTTCACTTTCACTTTGGGAGCTGATTGTTCCTGTGTGGGAAGTGAAGTTGCTCAGTGTTGGGTATGTGGTGATAAGTCTGAAATAGTGCATCGAATATAAATATTTTCCCAATATGATGCAAAGAAATCAGACTCAGGGAGTTTGAAGGCTGTACTAACTGAATGACTGCCAGGACAAAGTTCAAGCCCAACTTGCTTGTTGGCATCACCTTCCAATATATCAGGCTCTTTGAGTGGCTGGCTGATTCACATGGTTTATGGCCATCATCTTTCTCTTGGTACCTGCTGTCAAGAGACGTCATGTAATTAGTAAGAATTCTGGTGGCTCAGATGGTAAAGCATCTGCCTGCAAAGTGGGAGACCCAGGTTCGATTCCTGGGTCGGGAAGATCCCCTGGAGAAGGAAATGGCAGCCCACTCCAGTATTTTTGCCTGGAAAATCCCATGGACTGAGGAGCCTGATAGGCTACAGTCCATGGGGTCGCAAAGAGCTGGACACGACTGAGCGACTTCACTTTCACAAACAAAAAAGACACTATAAGAGAACAGAAGAAAGCCATTGATGTTGATCAGGCTCTGATTAAAGCTTGCAGCTTCCTACTTTTGTGCTTTGCATACAAAATAAAAAGAATGAAGCCTCTGAAAGTGGGGTGACACACACAGTGTGTTTTCAAAGGGATTGGAATTTTGCCAGAGCATGGAAGAGTAAATGGCATGGAAGAGTACAGGGCATATATAACTCAGTGGTGCTTCAGTGATTTAAATGGACCATGACCAAAAATACCTAGAACAACTGTAAATCCAAAAAGACATTTTCTGATTGTGTAAGTACTACATGGCCACTGCAAAAAAGTTTGAAAAATATGGGAATATTGCAAGAGATAGCAAAATCACTCTTATCCTGATGAAGAAACACAACTTTGAAAATATTTTTGGTGTATTTTCAATGCATTTGCCATCCATGGTTGATCCTGTATTTATATAAGATTTTTCTCGTTGCATTTTATTGTAAACATATTCCCAATTTATTAAGATTTGTTAGTTAATACACATGGTAGTGATGTGGTGTCATCACATAATATATACTCTGTATTTATTTGCTGCACTCCTGTGGATATTTAGGTTGTTCCACATTTGTTGAGAATAAGATTATGGTGAACTCGTTGATCGTTAAGCCTTGCAGTTAAAATGTCATGTAAATGGGGAAGACTTCTTTTTTTAAAAAAAATTATGTACTATTTTCTCACATTTGTTATTTAAGTTAATACAATCAGAAGAAAAGAAAATGCCATGTTTATAAGTCTGTTCTTTGGAGTTGTTCATTAAAAATTGCCAATACTGTGAAATAGTTCACTGAATTAAAACGAGATCCAATTGGTCTTGTAAAGATAAAACAATTGTGCTTTGAGGTCAGCATTTTGCAATAGTCAGTGCTAGGCCTGTGAAAATAGTCTAATGCTGATTGCAAATACTTTAGCATGATTAAGGCTGATCTCCTCAGAAATAACCTCTGCTTTCTAGTTAAAACATGACTGAACTAAATCTCCTCATGGATCTTTTTCTGGAAGTCTTGCCTTCCCCTTTAGGCATGATGTTAGTCATCATATTGCAATTTTGATTATGAGTAGAATATGCATATTTATGGAGCTGCTGACACCTCATCCTGTCATGATTAGAATGCGCATGAGTGAGTAGATAATGATGGCCATGCATTATGATAAAAGCAAACGAGGGACTTAAATTCACCCAAAGGGGAATCTTTTCTTTGGAAACAGGTGATATATTTACAGTTATTTGTAAGTTTTACAGCTTTTTTTTTTTCCCTTCTGTACTTTTTCAAAACATAGAAATATTAACCCTTATAAGTATGGAAAAATTAAATGGCGATAATCCTATTAATTCATTCTCTTGGAAACTAGCAGAGCGAAGGGAAGAAAGGGACATTAATTATGTATTTGCATCTATTGATTAGTTGGCATATATTACTTAGCATGACTCAAAATTGTATCAGAAATTTCAATATTTTTAAGACCTAGATAATAATAGATTGTTTGACTGATTTATTGATCCATCAGTGTAGATGTCAGTATCTGTATTACTGTTCATCCCTCTAGTTTACACAGGACAGATCAGAGTGATGATTTGCATTGATCATGATGGTGAATTGACATTCCAATGAAAACCATTGTGCACAATGCCTTCTTTTTATTAGAATGGAGCTATCGAGTTTTGTTTTTTTTAAATAAATTTATCTTAATCTGTTAAATTTTTTCAAGCATTATATGCTGAATTCAATAGGTTCAGATTCTTAATATATCAGGTAAGATGAAAGAATAATTTAATATGGTAGAGTAAGATATTTTTTGCCAGACTCTGCAATCTTGTTATTTCTATACCTAATTTATAAATGATCTTCCCCATTTTCCTTTAGGCATCATGTTACATAGGCTCAGTTTTCTCAGTGTCTATCATTTCACAGCTTCACACATTTATTGGCCACTGTGTTCACTAGTTTCCCAAGAAGCAGTTACAAATCCATCAAGAACTGTGTGGTATATTAAGCAAGCAGTCCAAATACAGAGTTTCATATCTAAGTTATAAATGATTAATCAAAATTTTCTTTAGAAATACGTGGCTTCCAAAAAAATTCCACAGATGGGAAACATGTTAATTATTCTTACTGGGATGATTCTTAAGTGAAAAGTAGGCTGTTAATTTGCCATTTGGGAGTGGTTTCTTGGTTGTTTGTGGTGAGACTAGTTCTATAATAGTGCTTTTATTCTGTGATTTAGCACTGGACATGTAATCAGAAGATCTCAGTTCTGGTCCTGTCAATAGCACTCTCTGAACCTGTGACTTTGTATCAACACTTAACTTGTATAAGATTTTACCTCATTTATGAAATATTTTCTACTCTGATTGCAGCAGGTTAATAGATCTCTGGAGATATATACTGGCTTTAATATTATAATTGCTGACATGAAAGTATCACTGCTGCTGCTGCTGCTGCTAAGTTGCTTCAGTCCTGTCCGACTCTGTGCGACCCCACAGATGGCAGCCCATTGGGCTCTGCCATCCCTGGGATTCTCCAGGCAAGAACACTGGAGTGGGTTGCCATTTCCTTCTCCAATGCATGAAAGTGAAAAGTGAAAGTGAAGTCGCTCCGTTGTGTCTGACTCAGCAACCCCATGGACTGCAGCCTACCAGGCTCCTCCATCTGTGGGAGTTTCCAGGCAAGAGTACTGGAGTGGGATGCCATTGCCTTCTCTGGAAAGTATCACTAACTTTATCCTAATTAACCTCCCTTAATGTACATTTTCATGAAAAGTAGCAAATGTCTGGAAACATATGACTTTTTTGAATACGTTATTAGTTCACTAGAGTTGCTTTGACAAAGTACCATAGATCCAGTGGCTTAAAAACACACCTGCATTTCTCACCTTTCTGGAGGCTAGAAGTCCAAGTGAGATCAAGGGACTGGCAAGGTTGATTTCATTTTGAGGGTCCTCTCTTTGTCTTATAGGTGCCTGTCTTCTCCTTTTGTCTTCACATGGTCTTGTCTGTGTCCTAATCTTCTCTTTTTATAAAATATCTGTTATATTAGATTAGGGGCCTCATTTAACCTTAAATATCACTTGAAAGGGGCTTCCAGGATGGCTCAGTGGTAAGAATCTGCCTGCCAATGCAGGATAATCAGGTTCACTCCCTGGATAAGGAAGATCCCCTGGAGGAAGGTATGGCAACCAACTCCAGCATTCTTGCCTAGAATATCCCATGAACAGAGAAGCCTGGTGGGCTACGGTCCAGAGGTCACAAAGAGTTGGACACGACTGAGCAACTAAACAACCACTTGAAAGACCCTGTATCCAAATTCAGTTTCATTCTGAGATGCTGAGAATTAGGACCTCAGTATATGAATATCTGGGGGAAGCAATTGAAACCATAGCAATGTCTAATGATATTTCCCTTCCAGAATGAATGGTATTTGCTGAACACTAACATCCAGATGTACTTAAATGAAAAGTTAGATTGGTGAATTACATTGGAACAAGGCACAGTAATATACAAAAAAAGCATGTATTTGCTTGGTTTTGGGATTTTTGTGAATCTTTTTATAAGCTAAAAAATGGTAATTTCCAGGAGAGGATTACAGGAGGCAGATGTGATATTGTGATTTATACTAGGAAGTATATATTTGAACCTCATCCCTGTTTCTGGCACAGAAACCCTTGGAATTCCCAAAGTAAGGAGAATCCTAAAGATGTCTTTTACTTTGCTAATGAGGTGGCTTTTGGACCACCCCTAAGAATGGGGGCTGGTTGCCAGTAGAACCAACCACATGATTGGTGAGTTGGAACATCTTACCTCCAGGGAGGAGAGAGGAGTGGTGGTCGAATCAGTAGCCAGTGGCCAATCTTATAGGCAGTCATGCCTATGTACTGAAACCTCCATAAAAACCCAAAGGGACAGGATTTGGAGAGATTCTGGATTGATGAACATGTGGAGATAGGGGAAGAATGACACCCTCCCAGAGGAGATGGACGCTTCCAGCCCTTTTCCCATATATCCTCGATGCATCTCTTCCATCTGACTGTTATTGAATTTATATGTATATGTATATATATAAATATATATATATATAGTAATAAGCCAGTGATCTAGTAAGTAAAATGTGTCCCTGTATCCATGAGTCACTACAGTGAAGTAATTGAGCATAAGAAGGGGTCTTCTGAACCTCTGATTTACAGCCAGTCAGTCTGAAATACAAGTAACAACCTGAGCTTGAGACTGGCTTCTGAAGGGAGTAAGGAAAGGCAGTATAGTAGGACTGAACCCTTAACCGGTGGAATCTGGTGCTGCCTCAGTAGATAGTGTCAATTTTGAGTTGAATTATAGATCAGTTCAGTTGCTCAGCCGTGTCCGACTCTTTGCGACCCCATGAATCGCAGCATGCCAGGCCTCCCTGTTCATCACCATCTCCCAGAGTTCGCTCAGACTCACGTCCATTGAGTCCGGGATGCCATCCAGCCATCTCATCCTCGGTTGTCCCCTTCTCCTCCTGCTCCCATTCCCTCCCAGCATCAGAGTCTTTTCCAATGAGTCAACTCTTCTCATGAGGTGGCCAAAGTACGGGAGTTTCAGCTTTAGCATCATTCCTTCCAAAGAAATCCCAGGGTTGATCTCCTTCAGAATGGACTGGTTGGATCTCCTTGCAGTCCAAGGGACTCTCAAGAGTCTTCTCCAACACCACAGTTCAAAAGCATCGATTCTTCGGCGCTCAGCTTTCTTCACAGTCCAACTTTCACATCCATACATGACCACAGGAAAAACCATAGCCTTGACTAGGCGGACCTTAGTCGGCAAAGTAATGTCTCTGCTTTTGAATATACTATCCAGGTTGGTCATAACTTTTCTTCCAAGGAGTAAGCGTCTTTTAATTTCATGGCTGCAGTCACCATCTGCAGTGATTTTGGAGCCCCAAAAAATAAAGTCTGACACTGTTTCCACTGTTTCCCCATCTATTTCCCATGAAGTGATGGGACCGGATGCCATGATCTTCGTTTTCTGAATGTTGAGCTTTAAGCCAACTTTTTCGCTCTCCTCCTTCACTTTCATCAAGAGGCTTTTTAGCTCCTCCTCACTTTCTGCCATAAGGGTGGTGTCATCAGCATATCTGAGGTTATTGATATTTCTCCCGGCAATCTTGATTCCAGCTTGTGTTTCTTCCAGTCCAGCGTTTCTCATGATGTACTCTGCATATAAGTTAAATAAGCAGGGAGACAATATACAGCCTTGACGTACTCCTTTTCCTATTTGGAACCAGTCTGTTGTTCCATGTCCAGTTCTAACTGTTGCTTCCTGACCTGCATACAGATTTCTCAAGAGGCAGGTTAGGTGGTCTGGTATTCCCATCTCTTTCAGAATTTTCCACAGTTTATTGTGATCCACACAGTCAAAGGCTTTGGCATAGTCAATAAAGCAGAAATAGATGTTTTTCTGGAACTCTCTTGCTTTTTCCATGATCCAGCGGATGTTGGCAATTTGATCTCTGGTTCCTCTGCCTGTTCTAAAACCAGCTTGAACATCAGGGAGTTCACGGTTCACATATTGCTGAAGCCTGGCTTGGAGAATTTTGAGCATTACTTTACTAGCGTGTGAGATGAGTGCAATTGTGCGGTAGTTTGAGCATTCTTTGGCATTGCCTTTCTTTGGAATTGGAATGAAAACTGACCTTTTCCAGTCCTGTGGCCACTGCTGAGTTTTCCAAATTTGCTGGCATATTGAGTGCAGCACTTTCACAGCATCATCTTCCAGGATTTGAAACAGCTCAACTGGAATTCCATCACCTCCACTAGCTTTGTTCTTAGTGATGCTTTCTAAGGCCCACTTGACTTCACATTCCAAGATGTCTGGCTCTAGATTAGTGATCACATCCTCATGATTATCTGGGTCGTGAAGATCTTTTCTGTACAGTTCTTCTGTGTATTCTTGCCACCTCTTCTTAATATCTTCTGCTTCTGTTAGGTCCATACCATTTCTATCCTTTATCGAGCCCATCTTTGCATGAAATGTTCCCTTGGTATCTCCAATTCTCTTGAAGAGATCTCTAGTCTTTCCCATTCTGTTGTTTTCCTCTATCTCTTTGCATTGATTGCTGAAGAAGGCTTTCTTATCTCTTCTTGCTATTCTTTGGAACTCTGCATTCAGATGCTTATATCTTTTCTTTTCTCCTTTGCTTTTCGCCTCTCTTCTTTTCAGTGCTATTTGTAAGGCTTCTCCAGACAGCCATTTTGCTTTTTTGCATTTCTTTTCCATGGGGATGGTCTTGATCCCTGTCTCCTGTACAATGTCACGAACCTCATTCCATAGTTCATCAGGCACTCTATCTATCAGATCTAGGCCCTTAAATCTATTTCTCACTTCCACTGTATAATCATAAGGGATTTGATTTAGGTCATACCTGAATGGTCTAGCGGTTTTCCCTACTTTCTTCAATTTAAGTCTGAATTTGGAAATAAGGAGTTCATGATCTGAGCCACAGTCAGCTCCTGGTCTTGTTTTTGTTGACTGTATAGAGCTTCTCCATCTTTGGCTGCACAGAATATAATCAATCTGATTTCAGTGTTTACCATCTGGTGATGTCCATGTGTAGCGTCTTCTCTTGTGTTGCTGGAAGAGGGTGTTTGCTATGACCAGTGCATTTTCTTGGCAACTCAGCCCAAATTTGTCCACCGACCAGCACTGGACTCGGCGGTGGTTGTTGTTCAGCGCTAAGTACTGTCTGACCCTTTGCAAACCCATGAACTGCAGCACGCCAGGCTTCCCTGTCCTTCACTGTCTCCTGAAGTTTGCTCAAACTCCTGTGCATGAGTCGGTGATGCCATCCAACCATCTCATCCTCTGCCATCCCCTCCTCCTTTGCCTTCAATCTTTCCAGCATCAGAGGCAGTTTCTTCTGATCTTGAGTCAGAGTGAATTCTTAAACTGCTTCATTCCTACTTTAAGAGTTGGTCTGCAAATTCTCTGTTTTTGTTCTGCACCTCAAAAAATGAAGCTTTCCTTTCATTTATATTAGAAGACTAGATTTCTGCATTTATCTTATAATTAATCTCTAAAGAAAACATAATTACCTCCCAGTTTCCAGGCTTTCAAAATTATTGCTCTGATCAAGATACTCTTTCAGTATCTAGTTCAAGGAGAGTAGATCCAGGGAATGCTATTTTTTTTAAAATTGTTTCTTTGTCCTTATTTCCGTTTAGTCTTGACCTTGGCTGATGCATTTTAGGACATAAAGGCAAACAGAGCAGGGGTCTCATTTAATGAAAGGCAGAGACTGTGATAAAGTCCACATGGAACAGAGTGGGAGGGGAGATGACATCTTTACAGAATGATGACAATTAGTAAAAACAGACTCTCCACCTTCTCAACATGCTTCATTCTTTGTATAGATTCAAAGACGGGTGCATGATCATCATCTTCGATTTATTGTCTACAGACAGAAATATAGCAGACACTTTCAACACAAATGTAGCTTATGACAGACAAATTCTGAGCCTTATGAAATGTTATATTATCAAAGAAAAAACTAAAAGCACAGGTAACCTGAGGCTTATTTTATGGTTAAGGTTGTAGGAGATTCAGGTTAAGGTTGCAGGAGTTAGCAAAATGTTGAAGGTTAAGCTGAGAATTAGTTTTCACGAATAATACATCAACAGAGGCTTAGCCTGTACACTCCATGGATCTTAAACACAATTGGACATGTTTTTTTGTGAGTTATCTTTTTATTGTTGAATTGTAAAGATACTTTATTTATTTATTTGGCTGTGTTACAGAGCTTGTGGTAACTTATTTCCTTAATCAGGGATCAAAACTGCATCCCGCTGCACTGGAACTACATGGTCTTAACCAGTGAACCACCAGTGAAGTTCCAAAACACTTTTATAAGTATGGAGAGATGTGTGGAAGATGGAGATAAGGGTGTTAAATATAGGAGAGGAAATAACGTCCTGAAGTTTTCTGCTTCCCATATAGCACCTGAAACCTGGTGAGAGGTTCCTCGTGTTTCTGAACACATGTGTAGTCTTCATCTCTGTTGCCATGCATACTCTTTTTTTTATGCCACTTTATTAAGATATGATTGACATTTTTTAAAAGGCATACATATTTAATATATGCAACTTGATGAATTTAGAGATAAGTATACACCTGTGGGATTATCACTACAATTTATGCCATAAACTTATCATCTCTAAACATTTCCTCCTTGCTCTCATTTTTAATTATTGTTTTTATTTATTTATTTGACTGCATTGGCACACCTTAGTTGTGGCCCACAGGCTCCAGAGCATGAGGGCTCTGTAGTTGTAGACAAGGGCTTATTTTCTCTGCAGCATATAGGATCTTAGTTACCAGACCAGGAATCGAACTCACACCCACTGCATTGCAAGGTGGATTCTCAACCCCTGCACCACCAGGAAGGTCCCTGTTGCTATTATTCTTCTCTGTATGTTTGTGAGTGTGATAGGAACGTCTTATTATAATCTCAACATTCAGAAAATGAAGATCATGGCATCCGGTCCCATCACTTCATGGGAAATAGATGGGGAAACAGTGGAAACAGTGTCAGACTTTATTTTGGGGGGCTCCAAAATCAGTGCAGATGGTGACTGCAGCCATGAAATTAAAAGACGCTTACTCCTTGGAAGAAAAGTTATGACCAACCTGGATAGTATATTCAAAAGCAGAGACATTACTTTGCCGACTAAGGTCCGCCTAGTCAAGGCTATGGTTTTTCCTGTGGTCATGTATGGATGTGAAAGTTGGACTGTGAAGAAAGCTGAGCGCC
>SJYX01016997.1:64116-82217 GCA_006410675.1 Oreotragus oreotragus
CTATGAAGAAGGCTGAGTGCCGAAGAATTGATGCTTTTGAACTGTGGTGTTGGAGAAGACTCTTGAGAGTCCCTTGGACGGCAAGGAGATCCAACCAGTCCATTCTGAAGGAGATCAACCCTGGGATTTCTTTGGAAGGAATGATGCTAAAGCTGAAACTCCACCTCATGCGAAGAGTTGACTCATTGGAAAAGACTCTGATGCTGGGAGGGATTGGGGGCGGGAGGAGAAGGGGACGACCAAGGATGAGATGGCTGGAGGGCATCATGGACTCGATGGATGTGAGTCTGAGTGAACTCTGAGAGATGGTGATGAACAGGGAGGCTTGGCGTGTTGCGATTCATGGGGTCGCAAAAAGTCGGACACGACTGAGCGACTGAACTGAACTGATTTATTTCCTCTTCTTTTAGCTTGTTTCTGCATTCCATTTTTATATGGGGTCCTTTTAGTATAATTTATCATCTATCTAAATTAACCATTAGTCTTTGTATCAAATATATATCATATAAGATGATTTTAAAAAGCTCACTTGCAATGTGAACCCAAATAAGTGAACCAGAATCACTGCAGAACCACCTGTCCAACAAAATTGTCTATAGGGCCACTTGTCATCAAAGTTATTGAAAAACAGTAGAGGCCAGGCTAAATTATGAGGTACCTGACTGGGAGTCATTTCAAGTTTAAACTAGAAGATGAAGGGAGAGAAGAAAGAAGAGTTAGTGTTTTATCACTGAACACTTGGTTCACTGGATCAACTCCCCTTAGTTGGTATTGTTTCTGTAACTTCTTAATTACTGCTCCATTTCTCTGCTCAAGAATTAGGTAAATACCACATTTTACTAAATGGAACTTTTCAAACTCTTGGTAGCTTGTATGACATTTATTTTCCCAGGTCTTCCCTCCCAAATAAATATTAACATACATTAATTGCAGCTCCCTTTATTTTGAACAAATGTGGAACTTCTAAATCCTTAATTAATAAGAAACAAAATAGGATTTTATTGTTACACATAATGGTAGAAAAATTTTTGTGGAGACTGTCTTGAAGCCTAAGCTTTGCCACTGAAGCTAGAAAAGAAGTGATACTGCCTTTTACTGATGGTAAAGAAGACCCCCTGGAGAAAGAAGTGGCCACCCACATCAGTATTCCTGCCTGGGAAATCCCATGGATAGAGGAGCCTGGTGGGTTACAGTCCATGGGGTCACAAAGAGTCAGACATGACGGAGCAACTAAGCAGCTTCATTTATTTTTCACTAAGTGACAAAGGGAGGCATGAGTGTTGTGCACTGCCCATGTCAGGGCAAAGGGCCACCTGACTTAACATTAATGTGGCCCATTTGTGCCTATGTGCTGATAAGATCTGGGAAAATATGGAAGATCTGGGAAGTAATAAGAATAAGGTGTCTTACATAGCAAATATAGTTATGGATAGAGTTTGCCATTCTTGTTGTTCAGTCACTAAGTCATATCCGACTCTTTGCAACCCCATGAACTGAAGCACACCAGGCTTCCCTGTCCTTCACTATCTCCTGTGATTTGCTCAAACTCATGTCCACTGAGTCAGTGATGCCATCTAACCATCTCATCCTCTGTTGGCCACTTTTCCTCTTGCACTTAATCTTTCCCAGCATCAGGGTCTTTTCCAGTGAGTTGACTCTTCACATCAGGTGGCCAAAGTATTGGAACTTCAGCATCAGACTTTCCAATGAATATTCCTGCTTGATTTCCTTTAGGATTGATTAGTTTGATTTCTTTGCAGGTCAAGGGACTCTCAAGAATCTTTTCTAGTGCTATCATTCAAAAACATTGATTCTTTCATGTTCAACCTTCTTTATGGTCCAACTCTCACATCCTTACATGACTCTCTGTTGGAAAAAACATAGCCTTAATTATACAGAGCTTTGATGGCAAAGTGATGTCTCTGCTTTTCAATACCTTGTAGAGGTTTGTCATAGCTCTCCTCCCAAGGAGCAAACATCATTCAATTTCATGGCTGCAGTCACTGTCCACAGTGATTTGGGAGCCCAGGAAAATAAAATCTGTCCCTGTTTCCACTTTTTACCCTATTTGTCATGAAGTGATTGGACCAGATGTCATGATCTCAGTTTGTTTCACACTGAGTTTTAAGCCAGCATTTAATTCCTCTTCCACCCTCATCAAGAGGCTCGATAGTTCTTTACTTTCTGTCTTTAGAGTGGTAACATGTGCATATCTGAGGTTGAGGAGGTAGACCATCCTCAATATAAAGGCTTATTTACAGACCATGTGCTCCTTGCTTTCTTGATTACTTGCTCATTTCTTCTTTCTTTCCTGTGAACTACTCTGGCTACTTTTTGTTTCTGACTGTTTTCCTGAAACCTAGACCACTTTACTCTTCTAAGATCTTTTTTCTTAAAGAAATAAGGCACAATATAAACGGAACACAAACAAAACGAACTTCAGCACAAGAGCACCAACGTCTGTGGTTTTCACTGACTTTCTTCATTATGTATTCCTATGGATTTATCCTCTACTGTGAAGACTGGTTCTGATGTTCAGTTGATGCCATCTAACCATCTCATCCTCTGTTGGCCACTTCTCCTCTTGCCCTTAATCTTTCCCAGCATCAGGGTCTTTTCCAGTGAGTTGACTCTTCACATCAGGTGGCCAAAGTATTGGAACTTCAGCATCAGACTTTCCAATGAATATTCCTGCTTGATTTCCTTTAGGATTGATTAGTTTGATTTCTTTGCAGGTCAAGGGACTCTCAAGAATCTTTTCTAGTGCTATCATTCAAAAACATTGATTCTTTCATGTTCAACCTTCTTTATGGTCCAACTCTCACATCCTTACATGACTCTCTGTTGGAAAAAACATAGCCTTAATTATACAGAGCTTTGATGGCAAAGTGATGTCTCTGCTTTTCAATACCTTGTAGAGGTTTGTCATAGCTCTCCTCCCAAGGAGCAAACATCATTCAATTTCATGGCTGCAGTCACTGTCCACAGTGATTTGGGAGCCCAGGAAAATAAAATCTGTCCCTGTTTCCACTTTTTACCCTATTTGTCATGAAGTGATTGGACCAGATGTCATGATCTCAGTTTGTTTCACACTGAGTTTTAAGCCAGCATTTAATTCCTCTTCCACCCTCATCAAGAGGCTCGATAGTTCTTTACTTTCTGTCTTTAGAGTGGTAATATGTGCATATCTGAGGTTGAGGAGGTAGACCATCCTCAATATAAAGGCTTATTTACAGACCATGTGCTCTTTGCTTTCTTGATTACTTGCTCATTTCTTCTTTCTTTCCTGTGAACTACTCTGGCTACTTTTTGTTTCTGACTGTTTTCCTGAAACCTAGACCACTTTACTCTTCTAAGATCTTTTTTCTTAAAGAAATAAGGCACAATATAAACGGAACACAAACAAAACGAACTTCAGCACAAGAGCACCAACGTCTGTGGTTTTCACTGACTTTCTTCATTACGTATTCCTATGGATTTATCCTCTACTGTGAAGACTGGTTCTGATGTTCAGTTAAATCCTTTATATTCCAGTCCACCACTTCTTAAGATCCATATTGACAAAAAGAAGGAAAAACAAGAAATCTGACTGCTAGTACAGTCCGGTTTACCATCTCAGAAAAATCTCTTAAGGAAAAACATGTTTCACCTCTAAAAATCCATATTTCAATTTAATTCTAACTAAAATTACTTCAGTGCTTTAAAAATAGGCTTTACATGAGACAAGAAGAAACTGATTGAATGTTAGCCATGTGACTGACACTCAAACATCAAATTAGGATGAATTGAAGATTTAGCATGTTTCTTCTGACAAGTTGCCAGTGGTTAGAAAAAGGTCTTTCCTAATCAAAATATTGATGCAATATCATATATGTTTATGTGTTATAAGACTGAAGGCAATACTGAAAACTTAATAGTCTTTTTTTGTTTTAATAAAGCTCACAATATTTAATCTGTTTAGTCCGGATCAAAAAGGGGTCAGATGCAACTTAATGGTAGTCAAATATAATTTATCTTTTTAGTTTCTTCAAATACAAATAACTATTTTTTTCCTTTATAAACTTAACACTTCATAATAAAACCACAACTGACATGATGAATTTCAGAATGAGCACTCAGATAATGGCTGAAGACTATTGCTTTCACTGGCAATCTTAAAAAAATAAAATAAACAACTTATGCTTTAACTCAACTTTTCCTAGATGAATTTAATCATATTCCTCATTCATTTTTAGTGTCACTGACTATTATTTTACAACTATATAATTTTTGTTGTTCAGTGGCTCTTTACCAGCTGAGCCACAAGGGAAGCCCAAGAATAAAGGAATGGGTACCCTATCCCTTCTCCAGTGGGTCTTCCTGACCCAGGAATCAGACCGGGGTCTCTTGCATTGCAGGCGGATTCTTTACCAACTGAGCTATTAGGGAAGCCCTCTTCAGTGGCTTGATCATGTCCAGTTCTCTGGTACACCATGGACTTCAGCATGCTGACCACCCTATCCTTCACCATCTCCTTGCTGCTGCTGCTGTCTCTTCAGTCGTGTCCGACTCTGTGTGACCCCATAGCCGGCAGCCAGGCAGTCTCCCCCATCTCTGGGATTCTCCAGGCAAGAACACTGGAGTGGCTTGCCATTCCCTTCTCTGTCACTGTCTCCCTAAATTTCCTCAAACTCATGTCAATTGAGTCAATGATGCCATCCAACTATTTCAGCCTTTGTTGCCCACTTCTCCCATCTTCAATCTTTCCCAGCATCGGGATCTTTTCCAGTGAATCAGTTCTTTGCATCAGGTGGCCAAAGCATTGGAGCTTCAGCTTCAGCATCAATTCTTCCAATGAATATTCAGGACTGATTTCCTTTAGGATTGACTGNATTTCAGCCTTTGTTGCCCACTTCTCCCATCTTCAATCTTTCCCAGCATCGGGATCTTTTCCAGTGAATCAGTTCTTTGCATCAGGTGGCCAAAGCATTGGAGCTTCAGCTTCAGCATCAATTCTTCCAATGAATATTCAGGACTGATTTCCTTTAGGATTGACTGGCTTAATCTCCTTGTAGTCCAAGGGACTGTCAAGAATGTCCAGCACCACAACTGAAAAGCATTAGTTCTTCAGCACTCGGTCTTCTTTATGGTCCAACTCACATCTACACATGACTACTGAAAAATCCATAGCTCTGACTGTACGAACTTTGCAGCAAAGCAATGTCTCCATTTTTTACTATGTTGTTTTGTTTTCTCATAGCTTTCCTTCCAAGGAGCAAGTATCTTTTAATTTCATGGCTGCAGTCACTGTCCAGAGTGATTTTGGAGCCCAAGAAAATAAAGTCTGTCATTATTTCCTTTTTTCCCCCATCTATTTGCAATGAGGTGATTAGACTGGATCCCATGATCGTAGTTTTTTGAATGTTGAGTTTTAAACCAGCTTTTTCACTGTTCTCTTTCAGCTTCATCAAGAGGCTCTTTAGTTCCTCTTTATTTCTCTGGGCAATCTTGATTCCAGCTTGTGCTTCATCCAGTCCTCATTTCACATGATATATTCCCCATAAAAGTTAAATAAGAGGGTGACGATATACCTTGATGTACTCCTTCCCTCTCTCCTCTTCCATGCACTCATCTCCCAAATGGCAGTGAGGGCGTTTGGCTCTGTTTTCACTTTCAAAAAAATTAATCTCCTTATGGTAGCAGTTTATTATCTTTTAAAGTCCTGACATTTTGCCCTGTGGTGTTTAGAACTCAGTCACTGTTCACTGGAATGTTCTTAAGAACTTAATGATGAGAATATTATGTTTTCTTTCTCTCACTCGGGGCTTAAAACAATGTACCCAGTACAAATGTTTGACTCAGCTATATCTACTTCTTAAAAGGTTTACTTTCTGTGCCTCAAGTTTTTGAAGCAAATACAGGAAACAACACAAGTGAAAAAATTGCTTCATGTGACATTATTTCAAAATCAATAGCATTTCGGTTAAGAACAGATTCTTTAAATTTAATGAAAAGTTGGTGGAATGTTGTAAATTCAGGCATCTATCACTGGTTCTCATCTAGGGCCCTTGCAATGTATCTTGAAATCCATTACGTGATTCTTTACGGTGCCCAGTTCAGTTCAGTTCAGTAGCTCAGTCCTGTCCGACTCTTTGCGACCCCATGAATCGCAGCATGCCAGGCCTCCCTGTTCATCACCATCTCCCAGAGTTCACTCAGACTCACATCCATCGAGTCCGTGATGCCATCCAGCCATCTCATCCTCTGATATCCCCTTCTCCTCCTGCCCCCAATCCCTCCCAGCATCAGAGTCTTTTCCAATGAGTCAACTCTTCGCATGAGGTGGCCAAAGTACTGGAGTTTCAGCTTTAGCATCATTCCTTCCAAAGAAATCCCAGGGCTGATCTCCTTCAGAATGGACTGGTGCCCAGTGTTTCACTATACTGCATTTTAAGTGAGAGGTGTCTAATTTGTTTCAATGGAGAAGTCTTTTTTCTTTTTTTATGACTACACACTATTACTCATTTTATTGGAAATTCACAGACATTTCTGCCATCTCTTCCTCTCAACAGAGACTATTTACAAGGAAATTAAATTGAATTTTGAGTGAGCAGGAGGTCAATATACTTTATCTCCCTGATTTCATCTTCCATTGTCCTAAAACTACTTAAACTAGTTCCAAACACACAGTGAAGGTTAACATTTATATAGCAAACAGTAAGTTAATTTTATAGGGAAACTGGCATTTTGCCTATGCAATCTTAAAAAGAGTTCAGTTAGATAAACAAAAATAGTCTAAAAACCAGGTTTGAATTCAATATTCTTTTGTTTCAGTTGAATTTGTTTCATTTCTTTTATCTTTATCTCCAACAGGCCAAGAAAATTCATTTAATATCTAATATTCACATAATTTATTCATATATTTGCTTCATGAAAGAAAGACAGTAGTTGAAGTCAATAGTTCTAAATTCCCCACAGTTGGGATTCCCTGATGGTCCAGTGGCTAGGATTCTGCTCTTTCACTACTGAGGGCCTGCATTCCATCTTTCGTCACAGTAATAAGAACCCCCAAGCCACATTGCAAAGCCACTAAATAAATAATTAAATAAAATCCCCATGGTTAGCTTGGGTCATCTGATCCAATCAAGGAGATTTCTATAAGTGAAATTTTCATAAGGAAATAAAGAAAAAGTTTTCACTTTTGGCTCTCTTTGTCTGATTTTTATTTATACTCTCTTGTTTTTTCCATGATCCAGCGGATGTTGGCAATTTGATCTCCTAGACAGCATATTAAAAAGCAGAGACATCACTTTGCCAGCAAAGGTCCATATAGTCAAAGCTATGGTTTTTCCAGTAGCCATGTACGGGTGTGAGAGTTGGACCATAAAGAAGGCTGAGTGCCAAAGAACTGATGCTTTTGAATTGTGGTGCTGGAAAAAGACTCTTGAGAGTCCCTTGAACAGCAAGGAGGTCAACCCAGTCAATCTTAAAGGAAATCAACCTTGAATATTCATTGGAAGGACTGATGCTAAAGCTGATGCTCCAATACTGTGGCCACCTGATGCAAAGAGCCATCATTGGAAAAGACCCTGATGAGGGGAAAGATTGAGGGCAGGAGGAGAAGGGGGCAACAGAGGATGAGATGGTTGGATGGCATCACCGACCCAGTGGACATGAGTTTGAGCAAACTCCGGGAGATAGTGAAGGACAGGGAAGGGTGGCATGCTGCAGTCCATGGGGTCTCAAATAGTCAAACATGACTTAGTGACTGAACAACAACTGATGAAGCATGGTGTTTAATCTGTCTGAGTCACAGTTCCCCCATCTGTAAAATCAGAATCTGGTCATCAGCTTTACTCAGTTGTAAGAAAGTTCACAAAGAGCTGTCCACATCACAATTCCCCCACCTAAATGGCAGATGCTGGGGACAGGGGCTTCCATAGTGCTTGGCGTATTATAAAAACTGATAAATACATGTGAACTCATAACATTATGAAATAAATGTTAATTAAATATTCTATTAATAGTCATCTTTTTCTGCTTAACAAATCATCCCAAGACTTGGGAGGTTGAAAACAACAAACATGTATTATCTTATATAAGTTCTGAGGATCAGAAATCTAAGAGCAGCTTAGCTGGGTGGGCCTAGCTCAAGGTCTCATGAAGTTGTAGTCAATTTCCATCTTTGTGGGCCTTGACTGGAGCCCAGGCTCACTCATATGCTTGTTATTGGGTTTCAGTTTCTCACTGGCTATTGACTAGGGGCTCCAGTTACTTTCTGCATAGTGCTCTCCTTAGTACCGCCCACAACATGGCAACTAGTTTCCCCCAGAGAAAGCAAGAGAGAGCCTTCTAATCTTAGAAGTAAGACATCTTCACTTCTGCCACATGTTACTGGTCATACAGGCCAACTCTAGTACAATATAGCCATTGACTACATCTGGGTATTACTATGGGGAGGTGGGGGATCACTGGAGACCATCTTTGGAGGCAAGTTGCCACATCAAAGGAATGAACAGAGATGTCCTTTAGGAAACGTCTGTGCCTTGTTTATCATGAGGAGAGTTCCTCTTAAATACTCCTGGCTTCTTGTCCCAACTTTTACTGCTTGCCTTAGCTAGAAATGGGGTACAATGATGGGTGACAACAAATGGCCCATATTTCTTGACTGGATGGAGTTAATATATTTAGGTTTACAAGTAGGAATGTTTGCTTCTATTTGAACTAGTTCATGGCAGAAATCATGGTTAAGTGAGTCCACTCTGCAGATCCAAACTTGCCTTTAGATGGACAGTTCCAAGGTTTAGACTGTCTGCAGGGAGTCATAGAATTCACCTGGCCTGAATTGCAGGCCGTTCTTTTCAATATATTATTGCTATAACAGAGGTAATATTCAGTCTCCATCTGATTTCTCACTTCTCTTCTTAGTTGGTTTGAACTCAGGCAGAGAACAAGGGTATCCTTTGTTTTCATTCAAACCTCAACAAAAAGGAATGCTATGCCAGAATGAGGAAATGTCATCTAATGACACTGGGATGTGTGTGTTGTGTGTTGTGTTCAGTTGCTAAGTTGTGTCTGACTGTTTGCGACCCTATGGACTGCAGCATGCCAGGCTTCCCTGTCCTTCGCTATCTCCCGGAGTTTGCTCAAATTCATGTCCACTGAGTCAGTGATGCTATCTAACCATCTCATCCTTGGCCACCTTCTTCTCCTTTTGCCTTCAGTCTTTCCGAGCATTAGGGTCTTTTCCAGTGAGTTGGCTCTTCACATCAGGTGGCCAAAGTACTGGAGCTTCAGCTTTAGCATCAGTCCTTTCAATGAATATTCAAGGTTGATTTCCTTTAGGATTGACTAGTTTGATCTTCCTGCAGTCCAAGGGACTCTCAAAAGTCTTTTCCAGCACCACAGTTCAAAAGCATCAGTTCTTCAATGTTCAGCCTTCTTTATGGTCCAACTCTCACATCTGTACATGACGATTGGAAAAACCATAGCTTTGACTATATGGACCTTTGTCAGCAAATGAATGTCTCTGCTTTTTAATGCACTGTCTAGGTCTGTCATAGCTTTCCTTCCAAGGAGCAGTCTTTTAATTTCATGGCTTCAGTCACCATCCACAGTGATTTTGGACCCCAAGAAAATAAAATCTGTCACTGTTTCCATTTTTTCCCCATCTATTAGCCATAAAGCAGATGCTATGATCTTAGTTTTTTGAATGCTCAGTTTTAAGCCAGCCTTTTCACTCTCCTCTTTCACCCTTATTAAGAAGCTCTTTGATTCCTCTTCACTTTCTGCATTAGAGTGGTANCCCAAGAAAATAAAATCTGTCACTGTTTCCATTTTTTCCCCATCTATTAGCCATAAAGCAGATGCTATGATCTTAGTTTTTTGAATGCTCAGTTTTAAGCCAGCCTTTTCACTCTCCTCTTTCACCCTTATTAAGAAGCTCTTTGATTCCTCTTCACTTTCTGCATTAGAGTGGTATCATCATTGCTTTTCACTTCTCTTCTTTCCTCACCTATTTGCCTGAAAGCCTTCTCAGACAACCACTTTGCTTTCTTGCATTTTTTTTCCCTCTGGGATAGTTTTGGTCACTGCCTCCTGTACAACGTTATGAACCTTTTCTCCATAGTTCTTCAGGCAGTCTGTCTACCAGATTAGATCTGTCTACCAGATCTAATCACTTGAATCTATTTGTCACTTCCACTGTATAATCATAAGGGGTTTGATTTAGGTCACACCTGAATGGCCTAGTGGTTTTCCCTACTTTCTTCAATTTAAATCTGAATTTTGCAATCAGGAGTTCATGATCTGAGGCACAGTCAGCTCCAAGTCTTATTTTTGCTGACTGTATAGAGTCTCTCCATCTTCGGCTGCAAAGAATATAATCAATCTGATTTCAGTATTGACCATCAGGTGATATTCATGTATAGAGTCATCTCTTGTATTGTTGGAAAAGGGTGTTTGCCATGACCAGTGCATTTTCTTGACAAAACTCTGTTAGCCTTTGCCTCACTTCATTTTGCATTCGAAGGCCAAAGTGAGAGTTGCTCAGTCGTGTCCAATTCTTTGCAACCCCACAGATGATACAGTCCATGGAATTTTCTAGGCCAGAATACTGGAATGGGTAGCCATTCCCTTCTCCAGGGGATCTTCCCAACCTAGGGATCAAACCCAGGTCTCCCACATTGCAGGCGAATTCTTTACCAGCTGAGCAACAAGGGAAGCCCTTCAAAGGCCAAACTTGCCTGTTATTCCAAGTGTCTCTTGACTTCCTAATTTTGCATTCCAATCCCCTGTGATGAAAAACATATCTTTTTTGGTGTTAGTTCTAGAAGATCTTGTAGGTCTTCAAAGAACCAGTCAATTTCAGCTTCTTCTGCATCTGTGGTTGGGGCACAGACTTGGATTACTGTGATGTTGAATGATTTTCTTAGAAACAATAGAGATCATTCTGTCATTTTCGAGACTGTATCCAAGTACTGCATTTTGAGTTCTTTGGTTGACTATGAAGGCTACTCCATTTCTTCTAAGGTATTCTTGCCCACAGTAGTAGATATTAAATTTGACCATTCTCACCCATTTTAGTTCACTGACTCCAAAAATGTTGTTGTTCACTCTTGCTGTCTCCTGCTTGACCACCTCCAATTTACCTTGATTCATGGGTCTTACATTCCAATTTCCTATGCAATATGGTGCTTTATAGCATCAGACTTTACTTTCATCACCAGATACATCCACAACTGAGCATCATTTCTGCTTCAGCCCAGCCACTTCATTCTATCTGAAGCTATTAGTAATTGCCCTCTGTTCTTCCCCCCGGTAGCATACTGGACACCTTCTGACCTGGGGAGCTCATCTTCTGGTGTTTTATCTCTTTGCTTTTTCATATTCTTCATGTTCATGGGGTTCTCACAGCAAGAATATTGGAGTGGTTTGCCATTCCTTCCTCCAGGGGACCACATTTTGTCAGAACTCTCCACTAGGATCCATCCATCTTAGGTGGCCCTCCATGGCATGGCTCATAGCTTCACTGAGTTATGCAAGCCCCTTTGCCATGACAAGGCTGTGATCCATGAAGGGGAAGGCATTGGGATATTCTATATAATTACAAGTGAATAGGAATGTCATCAGTTTAGGAATTTTATTTGTTGANATGGCTCATAGCTTCACTGAGTTATGCAAGCCCCTTTGCCATGACAAGGCTGTGATCCATGAAGGGGAAGGCATTGGGATATTCTATATAATTACAAGTGAATAGGAATGTCATCAGTTTAGGAATTTTATTTGTTGATTTTCCTCATTGAGACAGAGGGAAATTTTAATATAGTAATTAGATTACTTTTCCTCCCCTGGAAGTTTAAATCTTTAACATTCTTTATCTTTGTAGTGGTCTTTACTCTCTACAGAATGCTAAATCAGAATTTTAGCTCTGGCCTTGTAATACATTCAGGGTTTTAGTTATTTGCACTCAAATTGCAATAGAATAACTACAAGATGCTAAAGGATTGCAATAAGGTTGATTCACTTCTGTTTTTACATACAATTGGACTTCAACTGAGCCAACTTTTGTAATCTGATTCTTCAGATAATATGAGATTTTAATGTGGTTTTTCAATTTTAAGATACATTTCCCCCAGATTTTAATGTTTTAAGGATCAATATGTCAATAGGAAAGGAGTACGTCAAGGCTGTATACTGTCACCCTGCTTATTTAACTTATATGCAGAATACATCATGAGAAATGCTGGGCTGGAAGAAGCAAAAGCTGGAATCAAGATTGCTGGGAGAAATATCAATAACCTCAGATATGCAGATGACACCATCCTTATGGCAGAAAGTGAAGAGGAACTAAAAAGCCTCTTGATGAAAGTGAAAGAGGAGAGTGAAAAAGTTGGCTTAAAGCTCAACATTCAGAAAACTAAGATCATGGCATCCGGTCCCATCACTTCATGGCAAATAGATGGGCAAACAGTGGAAACAGTGTCAGACTTTATTTTGGGGGGCTCCAAAATCACTGCAGATGGTGACTGCAGCCATGAAATTAAAAGACACTTACTCCTTGGAAGGAAAGTTATGACCAACCTAGATAGCATATTCAAAAGCAGAGACATTACTTTGACAACAAAGATCCATCTAGTCAAGGCTATGGTTTTTCCAGTTGTTATGTATGGATGTGAGAGTTGGACTGTGAAGAAAGCTGAGTGCCGAAGAATTGATGCTTTTGAACTGTGGTGTTGGAGAAGACTCTTGAGAGACCCATGGACTGCAAGGAGATCCAACCAGTTCATTCTAAAGGAGATCCGCCCTGGGATTTCTTTGGAAGGAATGATGCTAAAGCTGAAACTCCAGTACTTTGGCCACCTCATGAGATGAGTTGACTCATTGGAAAAGACTCTGATGCTGGGAGGGATTGGGGGCAGGAGGAGAAGGGGACGACAGAGGATGAGATGGCTGGATGGCATCACCGACTCGATGGATGTAAGTTTGAGTGAACTCCGGGAGTTAGTGATGGACAGGGAGGCCTGGCGTGCTGCAATTCATGGGGTCACAGAGTCAGACACGACTGAGTGACTGAACTGAACTGAACTGATGTCAAATGAAACTTGCCAGGGCTTTCTTTTATTTTTATAAGCATAATGTCTTCTAAAATTAGTTTTGAAATCAAAGAAATAAAAATTTATGGCACCTGGGCTTATGGAAATCTTTCAGCTTGAATTAGATAGGTGAAAGTTATTCAACAATAACTTTTGGTAACCTTTTCCTGATGGTATTTGATATGTAATTTGCCTGTGTCTCCTGGCAATCTTTTCTTTTTTTTTTTAAATGGGTAGTCTTTACTCAGTGGAGTTTCCCTGATAGCTCAGTTGGTAAAAATCCACCTGCAATGCAGGAGACCCTGGTTCAATTCCTGGGTAGGGAAGATCCCCTGGAGGAGGGATAGGCTACCCACTCCAGTATTCTTGGGCTTCCCTTGTGGCTCAACTGATAAAGAATCTGCCTGCAATGTGGGAGACCTGGATTTGATCCCTGGGTTGGGACGGTCCCCTCAGAAGGGAATGGCTACCCACTCCAGTATTCTGGCCTGGAGAATTCCATGGACTGTATAGTCTATGGGGTTGCAAAGAGTCAGACACGACTGAGCGACTATCAGTTTCACTGTCGCTTACTCAATGTCTCATGTTCAGACATCACAAAAGTCCATGTTATCACTACCAATATTTTCATTATCTGAATATTAACAACATGAACATTTTTTTCTATTTTATTTATTTTTATTTTTTTATCTTTTTGCCACTCCATAGAGCATGCAGGATCTTAGTTCCCTGACCAGGGATCCAACCCATGTCCCCTGCACTGGGAACATGGAGTCTTAACCACTGAACCACCAGGAGAAATGAGAGAAGTCCTTCTCCTGGCAATCTTGACTGGCTTTGATTTCCTGGAAGATCTCTGGAATACTAAACTATACTATACTAGCCACATGGGTGGCTAGATAGGCCATTCTCACTGACACGAGTGGTGACTTCACCAGTGAACACATGATATCCTTTTTTCCCGGCTGTTTTGCATTCCTGCTGGTGCCATCTAAGGATTCAACCCTTCCATTTGAGTCCTGCTGGTGCCATCTAAGGATTCAAACCCTTCCGTTTGAGTCCTGGAAATTGATGTCAATGTAATCCTGCCAGATGAGGTAGGAGCAGGTCTCCAGGGAGGCAGTAGAGGAAGGAAGTTGCCTATCTAAAATGTCAGAAGCACAGTCTGGAGAAAGAGTCCAGGATTAAAATGGTGGGATTTTAATGCTTAATTAAACTTAATACTAGTCTTGGAAAAAGGGAAGCAGCAGTGAGAAAAAAAGAGAAAGAGAGAGGAAAACGACAACAAGCTGCCTCCCTCAGGAATTAAGTAGATGTTTGTACATGAAGTCACTCACTTCACTTTGTACATGAAAACCAGAGTTGATGTGGAAGCAAGCAGTTAATGTTCTCAACTACACCAAATATTTCTTTACTACACTGATACAAGAAAAAGAGTAAAGATTTGGGAGATTAGATTCACCCAGTAATAATAGAATTCATGGCTTAATGTTGCTGGCTAGGACATTAATTTGAAAGCATTTGTGAATTTCTGTATTGGATTTATCTATAAGCCCAAGAAGAATTGGAAGTGAATATAAATTAGAGACACAGAGTCCACTATAAGCATAACATGACCCATGACAAAGAATAATCCATGAGTGATGAAACTGTACTATCCAAACCAGGAAAGGGCACAACCTCAGGCCATACATTCACATGGCAATTTACAAAAGCCCTAATTTGGACCCAAAAGTAAGGATAGCCATTCTGTGCAGTTATAACTGTTACATGTATATAATGATCCTTTATTTAGTTCCTATAGCTTCATGCTATTACAACATAATAATAAAGCATGAAAAGAACTCCATCTTTTGGGGTGTCTCCCATCTCTGATATAAAGGTGAACTCTTAGCTGCTGTGTCTGTACCACATAACTAGGCTCTCTGGCCACAGCCAGACGATGAGTGGACAAGCATCCAGTTGAACCAATCTGATGCTGAGAATGAGGAGCTAGTTCTGCCTGGACTATTTCCTTGAATGACAGGACATGAACCTAGAATCTGGGGTGTGTCTATCACAGCCTCTGAGGCAGAGAAGGAAGAATGAAGGCAACTCTCTAGAAGTGGAGGTAAAAGACCTGGAGAGGGAATCTCTAGCAGACAGAGGGAGAGGGAAAGAACGTGAGAGAACAAGAGTCCAAAAGGTCCTGGGGGTTCCTGGTTCCAGTTCTTCCTGAGAACTGAGACTCAGCTACATGTCCTACTTCCTGAGAACTGAGACTCTGGCCTTCTATTGTACAATGAATGCAGTACCCTCCATTTACTTCTGCTAGCTTGAACTTTATAACTTGACACTTAGAGTCCTAACCAAGATGTTGCTGTTCAGTTGCTAAGTCATGTCCAGCTCCCTGCAACCCCATGGACTGCAGCAAGGCAGGCTTCCCTATCCTTCACTATCTCCCAGAGTTTGCTCCGATTCATGTCCATTGAGTTGATGAGGTTATCAACCATCTTATCCTCTGTTGCCCTCTTCTCCTCCTGACTTCTGTCTTTTCCAGGATCAAGGTCTTTTCCAGTGAGTCAGCTCTTTGCAGGTGGATGAAGTATTAGATCTCCAGCTTCAGCATCAGTGCTTCCAGTGAATATTCTGGGTTTATTTCCTTTGACTGGTTTGATCTCCCTGGTATCCAAGGGACTCTCAAGAATCTTCTTCAGCACCACAATTTAAAGGTATCAATTCTCTGGCACTCAGCCTTCTTTATGGTTCAACTCTCACATTCATACCTGACTACTGGAAAAACCATAGCTTTGACTACACAGACTTTTGTTGGCAAAGTGATGTCTTTGCTTTTTAATATGCTGTCTAGGTTTGTCATAACTTTTCTTCCAAAGAGCAAGTGTCTTTTAATTTCATGGCTTCAATCACCATCTGCAGTCGAAGATAGGCCCATAGATTTAATATAACTTAATATACCTTATATTCCTCTTATCTAACTGTGAACCACATGGTTCCCTTCTTCTACTTCAGTAAAAAGCAGTCAAAGAGATGAAGGAATGGGAGATAGTGTTAATGTAAAGGTGAGTCTTTTTGTGGAGAAAAAGATATGAGAAATATAACAGATATTGTAAAGATATGAGAAAAATAGATAAGATAAAACAATTAAGACCTCTTTATTCTCTGCTAGTTATATTCCCAGCCTTAAAGCAGTGACTACATACAGTAGGGACTACTAAATACTTGTTCAACTGAATTTAACATCTCAAACTAATGACTGGCACTGAGCATTATACTTCATGGGGTAATGTCAGAGGCACTCCCCATAAATGAGGAATGAGAAAAGAATAGATGCTATTCCTGTTATCATTTTATGTTATTGCAGAAACACTAGCCAGTACGCTAAATAAGAAAAAATTATATAACAAAATGCTATATAAAGTTCTGGGAAGATGGAATTGATTTACATTTCCCTATTCCTCCAGCTAAGTACAACTAAAACCCCTTGACACTATATATAATGTGTATATATATAATGAACATAAAACTCCAAAAGATGGAGAGAAAAAGGCAACCTAACCAGGGAGGTTGGGGATGACTATCAAAGAACATCACGTTAGTGAGTTCTCTGGATTTCCTTTTTGCTTGAAATATTCCAGACTTGTAGTTAAAGAGGCTGTAACCCAGAAACATCAGACTGCACAGAAATCCCCACTCAAATAAGCCCCAGCAAAATTCTGCATTTTCAAGCCAAAGGACTGGAAAGAGACTAGCAGGACAAAAACATTTAGACAATAACTGTTCTACTCCAGCCAAACAACACAGAAAAACTGTAGCCCCACCTGCCTGCAAACAGTGAGCAGGAAGTTTGGACTCCCCCCACCTGCCCCCCGCCAACCAGGCTGTACTGAGGTTGTCTCAAACCCCCTGAGAAGATAGTGTCAGAGAAGGCTGAGTATAGAGCTGAGATTTCCACCCCCAACCAAAGTAACAAGGCACCTTCACTCTCCCCACAAGGGTGGTGGGTTAGAGAGACCTAAAGAAGGGTCAGGACCTTCACCACTGCCCTGTGGTAATGAGGCTACTCCACCCCTTCTATGGTATCAACAAAGGGGTAGTGGGGAGCCAAAACTCCCACCCCCAGCCACTGGTGATGAGGAGCTTATTTTCTTCATAGAGAGGGGTCAACAGAGGCCAGGACTTCCCTGGCAGTCCAGTGGTTAAGAATCCGCCTGCCAATGCATGGGACACAGATTCAATCCCTGCTCCTGAAAGATTCCACATGCCTCGGGGCTATTAAGTCTGTGTGCCACAACTGCTGAGCCCATGCTCTAGAGCATGCACTCTGCAACAGTTCAAGCCACTGTAGGGAGAAGCCCACACACTGCATCTAGAGAGTAGCCACAACTAGAGAAAGCTCACATGCAGCAATGAAGACCCAGTGCAGCCATAAATAAATAAATAAATCTTTTAGAAAAACAGAGGCCAAGTAGGAATCTGGATTTCCACCACTGTCTTGCAGTAATGAGGTAGCACCTTTTCTCCCCTGCTGGAGCACTGTCAAAAGAAACCAACTAACATAGAAAGTTTAAATAAGATTCAGGTTCTTATATCATATAATACCTAAGATGTTGAAGTTCCAAAATCAAAAATCATTCATCATACCAAGAACCTGGGAAATCTCAATTTGAATTTTAAAAGACAATCAGCTCAGTTCAGTTCAGTTCAGTCACTCAGTCGTGTCCGACTCTTTGTGACCCCATGAATCGCAGCACGCCAGGCCTCCCTGTCCATCACCAACTCCCGGGGTTCACTCAGACTCACGTCCATAAAGTCAGTGATACCATCCAGCCATCTCATCCTCTGTCATCCCCTTCTCCTCCTGCCCCCAATCCCTCCCAGCATCAGAGTCTTTTCCAATGAGTCAACTCTTCACATGAGGTGGCCAAAGTACTGGAGTCTCAGCTTTAGCATCATTCCTTCCAAAGAAATCCCAGGGCTGATCTCCTTCAGAATGGACTGGTTGGATCTCCTTGCATTCCAAGGAACTCT
>SJYX01016997.1:88971-125828 GCA_006410675.1 Oreotragus oreotragus
AAATAAACTCAAAATGGATTAAAGATCTAAACGTAAGACCAGAAACTATAAAACTCCTAGAGGAGAACATAGGCAAAACACTGTCCGACATAAACCACAGCAGGATCCTCTATAATCCACCTCCCAGAATATTGGAAATAAAAGCAAAAATAAACAAATGGGATCTAATTAAAATTAAAAGCTTCTGCACAACAAAGGAAACTATAAGCAAGGTGAAAAGACAGCCTTCGGAATGGGAGAAAACAATAGCAAAAGAAGCAACTGACAACAACTAATCTCAAAAATATACAAGCAACTTATGCAGCTCAACTCCAGAAAAATTAACAACCCAATCAAAAAATGGGCCAAGGAACTAAATAGACATTTCTCCAAAGAAGACATACAGATGGCTAACAAACATATGAAAAGATGCTCAACATCACTCATTATCAGAGAAATGCAAATCAAGACCACAATGAGATACCATTTCACACCAGTCAGAATAGCTGCAATCCAAAAGTCTACAAGCAATAAATGCTGGAGAGGGTGTGGAGAAAGGGAACCCTCTTACACTGTTGGTGGGAATGCAAACTAGTACAGCCATTATGGAGAACAGTGTGGAGATTCCTTAAAAAGTTACAAATAGAACTGCCTTATGACCCAGCAATCCCACTGCTGGGCATACACACCGAGGAAACCAGAACTGAAAGAGACACATGTACCCCAATGTTTATTGCAGCACTGTTTCTAATAGCCAGGACATGGAAACAACCTAGATGTCCCTCAGCAGATAAATGGATAAGAAAGCTGTTGTACATATACACAATGGAGTATTACTCAGCCATTAAAAAGAATACATTTGAATCAGTTCTAATGAGATGGATGAAACTGGACCCTATTATACAGAGTGAAGTAAGTCAGAAAGAAAAACACCAGTACAGTATATTAGCACATATATATGGAATTTAGAAAGATAGTAATGATGACCCTGTATGCGAGACAGCAAAAGAAACACTGATGTATAGAACGGACTTTTGGACTCTGAGGGAGAGGGCGAGGGTGGGATGATTTGGGAGAATGGCATTGAAACATGTATACTATCATGTAAGAAATGAAGCACCAGTGGGAGGTGGGAGGGGGATTCAGGATTGGGAGCTCATATACACCAGTGCAGATTCATGTCAATGTATGGCAAAACCAATGCAGTATTATAAAGTAAAATAAAATAAAAATAAAATTTAAAAAATGAAACAGAAGAATAAAATAAAAGCGGGTCCTCTCATTTCCAAATAAATAACATGGAGCTAGGTAAAAAGCATTCATTTTACTCACACAGATTCATTGAATATTAATACGGATTAGATCCTATGCCTGCAGGAAGTTCAAGTTTCACTGAGGAACATAAAGTCATAAAGACAATTATAGACTTCTGCTCCTGGACATGACAGAATAGTGGACTAGATTTATTCTCTTGTTTCAGAGAATTTTAAAAATGGACAATATGTATGAAATGGGTTTCAATCATTAGACAATAGGTAACTCAACAAGAGATGATAAGAAAAGGGCATAGACAGGGCAAGAACTACAGCTAGTCCTGGAGAGAGTATTACCCATAGACGGTGAAGGGAAGACCCCAAACAGAACCCAGTGATCTTCATAGTTGAGGAAACAGAATTTATACCGAGTGACGCTTCAAATCTTCAGCCGAGCACTGATCAGCAAGAGCTACAAGGAAATCACCTAAAGCTGAGGAAAGAACCACAAGACATAAAACTCAAATGACCATCAGAGTTCAAACCGGGGTTGGGAATAGTTTGTGTTCTCACTATCCAGAGTTGAGAGGATTCACAGTTCATACAGGTTGGAATAGAACATCCAAAAAATAGTAGTTATGACAAAAATACAAACTATCAAGGAACAAAAGGAATATATTGGACTTCATCACAGGTTAGTGGTTTAGTCGTTAAAATGTGTCTGACTCTTGGCAACCCCATGGACTGTAGCCTGGCAAGCTCCCCAGTTCATGGGATTTCCTAGGCAAGAATACTGGAGCGGGTTGCCATTTCCTTAAAATATTTTCAAATTATTCTGTTAAGAAAATGAAAAGACAAACCATAGACTTATAGAAAATGTTTACAAAAAAACACCTTACAAAGAATCTGTAAGGTCCCAGGTGGCACAGTGATAAAGAATTTGCCTGCCAATTCAGAAGAGCAGATTTGGATTTGATTCCCTGGAGCAGGAAATGTCAGCCCACTCTAGTATTCTTGCCTGGAAAATTCAATGGAGTGAGGAGTTTGGCGGGCTACAGTCCGTGGGGTCACAAAGAGTCAGACACACTGAGCGACTGAGCACACATCCAAGGAATTCTTACACTGCAATAATAAGAGACAAAATCTCCCTCCACAATGGGCAATTTAAACAGTCTACTAAAGAAGATATATGAGCATCAAGTGTGTGTGTGTATGTGTGTGTGTGTGTGTGTTAGTCGCTAAGTCATTTCTGACTCTGTGACCCCATGGACTGTAGCCCACCAGGCTCCTCTGTCCATGGGATTCTCCGGGCAAGAATAATGGAGTGGGGTGCCATTCCCTTCTCCAGGGGATCTTCTGACCCAGGGATCAAACTCAGGTCTCCTGAATTGCAGGCAGATTCTTTACCATTTGAGCTACAGGGCAAACGAGCACATATAAAAATGTTCAATATTTTTTATCTTTCAGTTCAGTTCAGTTGCTCAGTCATGTCCAACTCTTTGCGACCACATGAATCGCAGCACACCAAGCCTCCCCATCCATCACCAACTCCTGGAGTTTACTCAAACTCATATTCATCGAGTTGGTGATGCCATCCAACCATCTCATCCTCTGTCGTCCCCTTCTCCTCCTGCCCCCAATCCCACAGTTATTAGAATCTTTTCCAGTGTGTCAGCTCTTTGCAGGAGATGGCCAAAGTATTGGAGTTTGAGCTTCAGCATCAGTCCTTCCAATGAACACCCAGGACTGATCTCCTTTAGAATGGACTGATTGGATCTCCTTGCAGTCCAAGGGACTCTCAAGAGTCTTCTCCAACATCACAGCTTAAAAGCATTAATTCTTCAGTGCTCAGCTTTGTTCACAGTCCAACTCTCACATTCATACATGACCACTGGAAAAACCATAGCCTTGACTAGATGGACTTTGTTGGCAAAGTAATGTCTCTGCTTTTTAATATGTTAACTAGGTTAGTCATAACTTCCCTTCCAAGGAGTAAGTGTCTTTTAATTTCATGGCTGCAATCACCATCTGCAATGATTTTGGAGACCCAGAAAATAAAGTCTGACACTGCTTCCAATGTTTCCCCATCTATTTGTCATGAAGTAATGAGACCGGATGCCATGATCTTCATTTTCTAAATGTTGAGCTTTAAGCCAACCTTTTCACTCTCTTCTTCCACTTTCATCAAGAGGCTCTTTAGCTCGTCTTCACTTTCTGCCATAAAGGTGGTGTCATCTGCATATCTGAGGTTATTGATATTTCTCCCGGCAATCTTGATTAAGAAGTTTGTGCTTCTTCCATTATGAAAATGCAAATCGAACTACAATTAGATACCACTACTCACCTATTACAATGGCTAATAAGTGCTCACCTATCTATATCTATATCTACTTTATTGAAAACAATAGAGACTTTTTACATGTCAAAGATTAATTTGTCACTCTATTAGTATATATGCATATCTCTATTTATCCATCATATCATAAATCTGGGCCAATTAATTAGATCATGAAATGAAAGCCTTTTCTGAAGTCACTTAAAAATATTAGGCAAGGGTGTTTGGTTAGCCTTTGCTTTTCCAGTTAATTGCTGTAATCGTCACATTCTGTGCACAGACTGTTTTAATATGAGGAAGAGTCAGGGCACTGCTGTCGTCTCATGTCCTCTTACAGGTTTCACTTGGTACTTCCTCCCTATGCATTGATACTACAACCTTTTATTTGTTATGTCGGATTAATAGTTCTGTTCCAATAACAAACAAAAATGTTCTCCAGGCAACTTCAATAGCCTAAGGAAAACATAGTCTAGGCAACCTATTTTCTGACGCTCGTATATACTTGCCCGTACACAGTGATGGAAAAAGTGGCACAGTATATAGATCTGCTAGTGACACATTCCCAGCCAGGTCTGTTTCCCTAGTCACGACATCACTCAGCAACTCAGACCAAGGAATTGGCTGATGGCATCTTCTGCATATAGACACAAACCCAACGTTAAACACATTTTCTGAAAATAAAAATGACACAAATGGTCTAAGATTCCATACATGATAGCAAACCCTTGAAAAATAGCAAGAAATAAAGGGTAACTCACTCAAATTATACTCCCTGATGTCAGCTTGTCTGAGCTAACAAGATGCTTTCTATTAACTATAGTCTGTTGTTGTCTCATGCTCTGAAATACATCCCCAAAATCAAAGAGATCCCAGAAAAAGACATCAAATGAAATTTGAAAGAGGAAATATTCACTGAATTGATAAGAATCAAGCTAGGCAACTCTGTAACATATATGATGGGAGATTTTAAGACAATGATAATAGAATCTAGTGACAATAACTGATTAAAGTAAACAAGTTAATATTTTCAGAATAATTTGTTTAGCAATGCTACACAAATCTCTGAGCTAGAAAAGACAAAGCATCTTCATAATCTAATTACTTCAAAAATTCTATTAATGTAGCAATTCAATCTCATTGTTTGCATGGTATCATTACTGAGAGCTTCAGTTGCCATAGCAGCAAAAGTATTAGAGAAAGTATCTGTTCATTTTCATAAAAAACTTTTTGGGGGTTTTTATAGAAATGAAATATTTTGATTGAATAAAAATTGTTGCTCTAATATCTTAGTATGAAAAAGAAATAGTCTATAAACAATCCCAAGAATATAACCTAAGTAGTTGTTTGCTATTTATAGTGGGATAAAACATTAAAAATCTTATGATAAGACCTATAATGCAAAATATCAAACAAAGCGAAACCGTAGTATCATTTGCAATCATTTCTGCTATTTTAGTTTAGTCCTAAAGAAAATATTCTAAATGTAGACTATCTTATATACGTATACTCAGCAAATCTTCATTGACATAGTGGAAGAAAAAAATGCCCATTTAAATCTTAATAAATCTTGAATTTATATTTGTTCTGTTCTCATTGGATTTGATTTTAGGAATGAATTTTTGCTATCAATTTTATTTCCATACAATTTTACTGAAGCTGGATATGCATTCTTATTTCTTTTAATGATTAAACATAATATTTAAGTAGATAATTTTTAAGCAAAAAAAATTTAAGGAATACATATAATCAACATATCACAGATTTAAAGTTTTCTGAGGTCACTTAAGACCAGTCCTGAGCTAAATCTACTTTATTAACTAATGCCAAAATATTGATTAAACTACAGGAAGAACTATAGGGACAAGAATTTTATAATACTGAGATGAATTTAGTTACAAATCACATGGTATCAAAAGCATGTTTTTTAAAGAAACCTAGTAGATAAAGAATTTTAGTGAATTAAAAGATCAATTGTCTTAACTTCAAAAGAGTAATCAAAACTTCTGTTACACAGTTTCTAGCCAAAAGAGAGTTAATCAACTTCCCTGGAGAGCAAACTATTTGCTATTTGTTACATGATATTCTTTAACTATTAATTCTTAAGACAGTGCTAGACATTTGCTCCATTTTAAAGGGTGGGGGATAAAAATAAGAAAGAAACCTCTCCATATTGATCCCTAGGCAATCTGACTTCACATTCTGTGCAGCTACACTAACCTGCCCCTAAGCTATTCAAGTTTATGAGGTGAGAGAGAAACACTGAGATCTAAGCTCTTACATTTTTGGCAGACATTTCTTTATAAATTTTAAACTTTTCAACAGGCAAAAACTATAAGCTATTTTTTGGCAATGCAATTCCTGCATAATACCTCTTTATCTCAATATTCCTATGATGTATACTTTAGGCCATTTTAAAACTCATTATTAAATGGTATAACTATAATTCAGTTAGAGGCACAGTGGTATTTTTCATAGCATCTCTGGGAGAGATCATGTACTCATTAGAAGGGAAATATTCTGACATCAATACCTTTAGGCAGTTTGGTAGAGAGAAATACATTTGAATATGAGTCCCATAATATAGACAATCACAGCTGCATTTCAAGTTTAGAAAGAAGGAACTCATAAATAAAAGTAGATATTTGTCAGAAGTTTCAAAAATCCATGTTCATTAAAAGCTACAATTTTCAGAAAACCAGAAAAATAATCTGATATAATCCAAATAAACACTCCGGTCTGTCACATAACCTTTAATTATAATATGGCAACTGTAATTTCACTTAATTAGAAAAGGTGAAACCAATTTTGAATTGCAAATTATCTCTTTTATGAAAGCTCAAAGTAAAGCATCCTCAGACTGACAGAAACAGTCACTGTGGATTGAAATGCCCTACGATGTGACGTTTCTGATTAATCAGTGAGCCATTCCAAAAGGCTCTTATATGGAATCAGTCATTGGTTTTAATATTAGTAGATACAGAGTTGCAATTAAGTTTTGCATTATAATGTATGAAAGTTAGCACTCTAACCCTCTGCAATCCCCCTAAATTTTTCTCATTTGTAAATGGGGATAAAAATACCTACATTTCTATAAAATAAAAAGGATTAAGTAAGAAATCATAGGAAAATAATTTGATGAGCACTTAATGCATTTTAACTGAATTAACTGCAATTAATAAAGGCATATATGCTTTGGGAGATAGACAATTCTACCACAAGTGAAAAAAATCTTTATTAAAAATAAAGGTTAAATTGTTTTCTGATCTTAGGCCTTATACGAACTGAACTCTCATTGGTTGATTATGTAACTTAACCCAGTAAAAACAAAATGAGAAAAAAGAATTCATTAAATTTCTAAGATCTTTAAAATACTTAGCTTTTTTTTTTTTTTTTTGCTTACCAAGTTAATTTTAGTTGAACAAAATATTGTGCCAAAATATGGCTATAAATAAAACTGCCAGTGTTCTTTTCAGAATATCAGGCAAAGAACCTTTTTGAGAAAATAGTCACTAAAAAATAACATGTGATTTTTATATACTGAAGAAATAATCCAGCCTTCAGGTTTAAGCCACTCCAAGAATCTATCCAAAACTAATATTGTCTTAAAATTAATATCATTTATTAAAAATAACTGTACTAACTAAAGGTTTAGAATCTCTGACCAAAAAAAAAAAAAAAAGAAATCAAGTTATCAAAAACAAAACAAACAAAAAAGAAATGAATATTGTCTGCAGTTTACAAACACAACATGAAAGAATATGATTTTTTTCTTTGCTAGTCTAGATATGATTTCAAAACATTATCACTATAAAATACATTTTGATATGCCTAAATATAGCAGAATGACTCTTACAGATGGTTGTCATCTTATAATGTTCTATTTTTATAATTTCTATATTTAGTAATACTGAAATATTCAAAGACATTTTGAGGCAAACAGATTTTCTGTTTCCAAGTTTTCTAACAGTGGTCCCAAGAGAATGGAGTGCAGAACTAGAGTAAAAGACTTTCAGTAATTGTGTGAGAGTCTTTCATTCTAACTCAGTTCAATGTGTTATTTTTAATATAATTTCAAGAGAATTATATAAAATTCTCACTATTGTTGTGAAAGGTATTTTGGAGAAAATTCAAAAGCAAGAAACACTGCACAAAGGAGGCTGTAGACATTTAAGTATCCAAGGAGTGTTACAACCTTTGAATCATCCATTTTGCATGGATGTGGACCATGTTAGAAATGTAAACAAAGGAAAATCCATGTAGTTTATTCATTTTCTAGTGGAGATATATTTTAAATGCAGAAACCTGAGGAACTACCAAGAGACCTGTTGAATCATAAAAAGTACATGTAGAACATGTACAGTGATACAAAGAAGGAATAGTCCTTGACAGGAAGAGAATACACGCATTTCTCACAAATCTGACTAATGATTTTAGCAATGTTCTCTAGGGAAAGATTTGTGATGCATGTGAGAACATGTTCAATAACTAGCTACATACATGAATTCTATTCATCCTAGATATTTACCATTGAAACTTTAAAGCACTATACAGTCAGTCATTTTTAAGCTTTTATTAATTAGAACATAAGAATCTATTTAAGACAAACTAGTTAAATGGAAAAATTTACAGTGGGTCAAAACAAGCAAAATTAAACCTCCTTCCCTCAACACCAGGTCCAGATGGCATTCGGACCCATCACTTCATGGCAAATAGATGGGAAAATGATGGAAACAGTGACAGACTTTACTTTCTTGGGATTCAAAATCACAGCAGATGGTGACTGCAGCCACGAAACTAAAAGACACTTGCTTCTTGAAAAAAAAAAGCTATGAAAAAAACTAGGCGGTGTATTAAAAAGCAGACATTACTGACAAAGGTCCATCTAGTCAAAGCTATGTCTTTTCCAGTAATCATGTTCAGATGAGAGAGTTGGACCATAAAAAAGCTGAGCACCAAAGAATTGATGCTTTTGAACTGTGGTATTGGAGAAGACTCTTGAGAGTCCCTTNTAAGATGGATGAAACTGGAACCGATTATACAGAGTGAAGTAAGCCAGAAAGAAAAACACCAATGCAGTATACTAACACATATATATGGAATTTAGAAAGATGGTAATGAGGACACTGTATGCAAGACAGCAAAAGAGACACAGATGTGTAGAGCAGACTTTTGGATTCTGAGGGAGAGGGAGAGGGTGGGATGATTTGGGAGAATAGCATTGAAACATGTATACCATCATGTAAGAAACAAATCGCCAGTCTATGTTCGATGCAGGATGTTTGGGGCTGGTGTATAGGGATGATCCAGAGGGATGATGTGAGGTGGGAGGGGGGGGGTTCATGTTTGGGAGTTCATGTACACCCATGATGGATTCATGTCAATGTATGCCAAAACCAATATAGTACTGTAAAGTAAAATAAAGTAAAAATTTAAATTAAAAAAAAGTTTATATGGAAAGGTAAAGAAACTAGAATAGCTAAAACAATTCAAAAAACAAGTATATGGTGGGATGAACCAGTTTATTCAATTTCAAGACTTAATACATAGTTATAGTAATCAAGGCTGTGTAGCATTTAATACTGGAAGAAATCCATGAATCCTCAGATAAATCTCCAAATACAAAACAATTCCTATAATTCCTTATACTTCGGAAAAGAGACACCTGACTCAGCCAAGAACATTTTGCAAAAGAAGGGTAATGGGGTGAGATTTACTATACCAAATATTGATATGTATGATATAGTTTCAATAATTATTTTAGGGGTAGAGGATTACATAGAACCATGGAAAAAAATAGAAAGTTCATAATCAGATCCATGCAAATGTACAAATTTAGTACTTAAAACAGTTGTTTCATGAATTTTGATAGGTTTTCTAGTTGTGGCAAGGTGGTAAATCAAGTCCTGCATCTTCCTTATATCAGAAACAGACATTCTCTGGTTGCTTTCAGAGAATAAACTGTAGGGGGTTTATTCTCTGGGGCTCCATTGTGATCCAGACAAGAGTTTGGAACAGGGTAGTGTAGGAGGGGGGCAGCGTTTCTATGAAAAGCACCTGGATTTAAGCTGATTTTGAAGGAATAGCCAACAGAATTTGCTACTGAATTAGATGTGTGGGTGAGAAGGAGTGGATTCCAGGATGACTGAGCAACTGGACGAAGAGTCCTGAGCTGGGCGAGCCTGCAGAGGCACAGGACACAGGGTGGTTCAGGGTGATGCTTATCAGACATCCAGGTGAAGGTGATGAGCGGGCAGAAAATAACGGTACATGAGTATAAACATATATATCTGTATTTTTCAAGTTTTCCCTAATGAATTATACTACTTTATATTATTTTATCTGAAAAGATATTCTAAAGTCACTGGTGGGGCTTTCCTGGTGGCTCAGTGGTAAAGAATCCGCCTGCCAATGCAGCAAACACGGGTTCAGTCCCTGACCCAGGAAGATCCCAAATGCCATGGAGCAACGAAGCCCATGCACAACAACTATGGACCCAGCGCTCTAGAGCCCAGGAGCCGCAACAACTAAAGCCTGCGCTAGAGCTCGTGCTGAGAAGCCACTGCAAAGAGAAACCCACACTCTACAACTAGAGTGGCCCCCATCTTGGCAACTAGAGAAAAGTCTGTGCAGAAAGACCAGCATAGCCAAAAATAAATATATAAAATTATTATTTTTTAAAGTCACTGGTTAAGGTCTTCCCTGGGGTCTCAGTGGTTAGGATTTCACCTTCCATTGCAGGGGGTGCAGGTCAGATCCCTGGTCAGGAAGCTGAGATCCCACATGCCTCTTGGCCAAAAAACCAAAATATAAAATAGAAACAATATTGTAACAAATTCAGTAAAGACTTTAGACAAGGTCCACATCAAAAAAAAAAAAAAAAAAGTCACTGGCTATATTTTACTGAATTCAGAACTTCTGAATCATATTCATGTCTAAGTTAGCATTTTTCCCCCTTAACATTTCATAAGAGGTTGAGAAATACATGTGAGCTTCCTAGAGGGAGTGGTGAGTTAAGGACGTGACTCCCTGGGAGCCTGGAGGAATCTTCTGAAGGAGGAAGAGTGGGCCCAGCCTCCATACCACCAGACAGAGTGACAGCCCAAACCACCACTGAGAGAGGATCCAGAACCCCTACGGCATTGCAAATCCCTTCTTAGGACTCTATTTGTAGCTTCTGTCCCTGGCAAATAGCAAGTAATTTAAGTTTTTCTTTTTCTTGCTTTAAGCAGAGAACTCAAAGTGGAAGAAGATCTTTCCTCACTCTGCCTAAGAGGTCAAAACGGCAGCTTCCAAAGTGGAGAAAAGGTACTAGAAGAATGACAGTTTAAGGCAAGGAAGCTAGAAAGTAGCTGGATAACAGCACGATATGCAGTAGCCAATATCATTTTAAACTAAATTCCATGTGATACCTAATGTATACAAGTATATGAAAATGCTGTGGAAGAAGCCCAGGAAGCTCGGGTAATGTTCCCACAGGTCTTTCTGTAAGTAAAAACAATCAGAGCACTGGCTACAAATGGTCAATGTGTGATTGGGAGCCCTTTCAAGTAATAGTCAATATAAGTTAAGAATCAGTCTTAGTGACGTATTCCATGTCACTCCTTGCCATCATTTTGAAATTATTAAATTGGGCACAGTTCAGAAAGCAAACCTGATGCCTTTACGAGAGATGGAGCCCATGTGCTCTGGGTGGGATCACCACTGCAGGAGAACGTTACGTCTCCTCTTAAAGCAAAATTCTTGTAGGTTTTTGCCTCTTTATATTTACATTTAAAGTTCACCTACCTTTGTTTAGGAAATCCTATATCTGGAGTGCTTCTTCTATAATAAAATGTCATCATTTGTCAAAATAAAATAAAGTAAAATAAAGGGGTAGGGGGTGGGTAGAGGCTTAGTTAGACCAAACATCCAGGTAAGAAAGCAGGTCGGATTCCACAAACATTGATTACTTGCTATTGCCAGGGACAGAAGCTACAAACAGAGTCCTAAGAAGGGATTTGCAATGCAGTAGGGAAAAATAAAATCATGACAAAGAAGGGTAAGGAATGAACGTTTGTTAGTAATCACTCATTTGCCATTTATTTCATCACAATTAGGCTATGGTCAGGAGTCCAGGTTTGCAGAGGCAAAAGGCAAACACCAACACGAATGCCCAGATGCAGGGGTGAACCCAAAACATTTAACTACAGACTGGTGAGAGCCTCCTGGCCAATTACCAATCCTGCCCAGACAGGTGGTGGGGAAATCCACAGAGAAATGAACTCACATTTTGTCTTAAAGCATAACCAGAAGTTTCTTACATGCAAGTTACCTCTCTGGCTTTGGCCTTCCAGAAGCCTGAGTTCCTTATGGAGATTATGAGTGGGGGAAAAAACACAATGGGGCAAAAGCTAAAACTGGAGGGATGGAGCAGGGCACAAACAGAGGACAAGCACACATGGGGTGGTGGGGACTGAGTCAGCAGGTGCCATACCAGTGGGGAGAGCTAGGCCTCACTGAGAGGTCCCAGCTCAGTGTACCCCAGAGGCTAGAAATTGAAACCCAGGCTCCCAGCACCAGCCATTTTTCCAGGACCAAGTTCATGGGAGAAGCAGCAGAGCTACCTCCTTCAAAGGAGCTTGGAAATGAGGTCACTGGGGGACTGAGAGACTGAAGCTGGGTCTCCTTCCTCATTGTCCAGGCACCAAGGAAGCTTCTCAGATCCTAAGAAGAAGGATGCTTTATTCACACTCCCCAGGATGAATGTGATCAAATTTCCCTCAACCCAGCCATGCGGGAATTCAGAATTCAATTTATTTTGATTTAAAGGGAATAAAGGGAAGCTTCATTTCTTTTACACGGGGGTCTGTGGACTAAGATGAATACCCTTCATAGAGGTTTCACAGCCCCCTAGTCATTTATTTATGGAGCAAAACTAGACGGGGTGAGTAGAAGAGATGTTCAACTGGAGCTGTGGTTTTATAGCTCTCTGAGGACAGCTTCCTACATTCTACAAATAATGTTCTCACTCCTGCTATGGGCAGCCTCTGGACTAGCTATTGGCAACACAAACTTAACGAGGACATGGACCCTGCCATCAGGGACGTCAGTCTGGAAGAAAAGGCAGATGTGCCCACAAAGGATTCCTGAGCTCCTTGTGGCTGAAAGAGACACAATTCAAGAGTTGGTTTGTCGCCATTCATCTGAGGAGACATTCCCTGCTTGGTCAGCGTTCAATAACAAGGCACTGCCACCCAGAAGCAGGTACCAAAATTGTAAGCTAAAAACCTTCAAGGCCAGAAACAGACTCAAGGGTATGCCCAGAAAATTCAGTCCAATTCAGTGCTAATTCATAGCATCCTGTACTGAGAACCCTGCTCTCTAAAGCCCTCTATGACCAATAAGTGAAAAGTGAAGTTGCTCAGTCGTGTCCGACTCTTTGAGACCCCGTGGACTGTAGCCCACCAGGCTCCTCTGCCTATGGGATTCTCCAGGCAAGAATACTGGAGTGGGTTGCCATTTCCTTCTCCAGGGGATCTTCCCTATGATGTGGGGTGGGAGGTGGGGGGAGGGGTTCATGTTTGGGAGTTCATGTACACCCATGACGGATTCACGTCAATGCATGCCAAAACCAGTACAATACTGTAAAGTAAAATAAAGTAAAAATAAAAATTAAAAAATAATAATAATAAATAAAAATAAAAATAAATAAATAAAAGAAGCTTGCTCCTTGGAAGAAGAGTTATGACCAACCTTGACAGCAAATTAAAAAGCAGAGACATTAATTTGCCAACAAAGGTCTGTCTAGTCAAAGTTATGGTTTTTCCAGTAGTCATGTATAGATGTGAGAGTTGGACTATAAAGAAAGCTGAGCGACGAANATGACCAACCTTGACAGCAAATTAAAAAGCAGAGACATTAATTTGCCAACAAAGGTCTGTCTAGTCAAAGTTATGGTTTTTCCAGTAGTCATGTATAGATGTGAGAGTTGGACTATAAAGAAAGCTGAGCGACGAAGAATTAATGCTTTTGAACTGTGGTGTTGGATAAGATCCTTGAGAGTCCCTTGGACTGCAAGAAGATCCAACCAGTCCGTCCATTGTAAAGGAGATCAGCCCTGGGTGTTCTTTGGAAGGACTGATGTTGAAGGTGAAACTCCAATATTTTGGCTACCTGATGTGAAGAACTGACTCCTTGGAAAAGGCTCTGATGCTGGGAAAGATTGAAGGCGGGAGGGGAAAGGGTGACAGAGGATGAGATGGTTGGATGGCATCACCGATTCAATGGACATGAGTTTGAGTAAACTCCAGGAGTTGCTGATGGTCAGGGAGGCCTGGAGTGTTGCAGTGCATGGGGTCGCCGAGTCGGACATGACTGAGCAACTGAACTGAATTGAACTGAACTGAAATGCTACAATATATATAAACCTCGAACACATTAAGCTAAGCATTAGAAGCCAGACACAAAGGTCACTTATTGTATGATTTCATTATATGAAATATCTATAATAAGTAAATCTATAGACAGAAAAAGATTAGTGATTGCTAAGGGCTGAGGGGGGAGGATGTAAAATGATTGCTCATTGGGTACAAGGTTTCCTTCAGGGGTGTTGAAAATTCTGGAAATTGAAAAAGGCAACAGTTGCACAAAATGGTGAATATACTAAACACCACTGAATTGTATGCTTTAAAATGGTTAACTCAATATTATGTGAAATTTACTTCAATTACAAAAGGATATAAGAAAAAATAAGAATATTCATTTATTATTTCAGAGTGTCCATGAGTCAGAGGTCTGCACATATTTTAAATGAGTCCTCTATTCGGGGTCTCGCAAGGCTGCAATTAAGGTGTTGGTCAGGCTGCATTCTGACCAGAGGCTTGACTGAAAACAAGATCCTGTTTTTTGTTTGTTTGTTTGAAATCTCCCTTAAGTTTTCAGCAGGATTAATTTCTTTGTGATGTGGGAAATGGCACTTTACTTCTTTAGGGCAAGCAAGAGGCTCTCTCTGACTTCTCTGACCCAGTCTTAGTCGCTTGACAATATTGCCCTGTACTTTTTAGGTTCTTGCTATAAACAAGTTTCTCCTTTGTAGTCCACCTGGGACATTTGTATTCATCCTTCAATACAGACATTCTCCATGCAGGTTATGGCTCATATACCTGGCTTCATAAGACAACCAATGGCTATTTCTACCTAAATACTACATATCACACTGAATTATAATTATTTGTTTAGAATCTGCCTTCCCATCTAAAATGCGAAGTCCTTATGAAGAAGATAAAATATCTTCATATGCTGAACAGATGGTATTCTTTTATAGGATTTGATCACTTGATTAGATCAGACCACCTAGGATGATTAACTCAAAGTCAAATACTTTGGGACCTTAATTACACCTGAAAACTCCCCTCGTTTTTGGCAAGTCACAGTTTCTGCCCGAACTCAAGGAATAAAGATTATATATGGTTGCATCTCATTGGGGGATTCCTTAGGGTATGTAAGCTTTGTATAAACTGAATATTTGTGTTCCCCAAAATTCATATGCTAAAATATAATCCCCTATGTTAAGATATTTGCAGGCAGGGCCTTTGGGAAGTTAAGTCACAAGGTAGAGTCCTGATGAATGAGATTTGTGCCCTTATAAAAAGTGAGCCCCCTTTCCTCTTCTACCACATGAGGACACATCAAGAAGACTGTTGTCTATGAACCAGGAAGCAAGCCCTCACTGCCAGGCATCTTCCAGTACGACATACTGGAAGAAATAAATCTTCATTGGCTATAAGCCATCCAGTCTATGGCTTTCTGTTATAACAGCTTAAACAGACTAAGATAACACTATATTGGCTCTCCAATTTGTAAAGTGAGAAAGTACTAATACTTTCCCTTAGGCCTATCATAGGAATTCAATGAGACAAAGCCAGAACAATGTTGGTATACAATAACAGTTTAATAAATATTAGCTACCATAGTAACTGTTTACCTACTTTATCATACATTTATTTTCATTATGCAATTCTCTCTAATATACATTTACTGTACCTCCAAAAATGTAACTGAGGCTGGAAAAGACAACCTAATCATTCTAATTAGATTTTGCAGCTGAAAACCAGACACCTTATTCCATGCTTCAAAATATATTCTGAAAGAAAAAAGCAGCAACCAATCCTCTAAAAGGAAGTAACCAGAGGCTCATAAGGAGACATATGGGAGTTTTCTGAGTATGTCGATAGTCAACATGCATCTTAGAGAGGGCCCTTAGTGAAAGGAATTTTTACCTGAATAAGAGTATTATATTACATGCATGCTAAGTTGCTTCAGCCACTTCTGACTCTTTGCAACTCTTGGACCAAAACTTTCCAGCCTCTTCTATCCATGGAATTCTCCAGACAGGACTAAGAGTATTAATAGCAATCAAATTGATGGACACTGATAGTGTTGTTGGATACCTCCCCTGAGGGACTTGGTAAATACTTCCAAGTTAGTATTTCAGAGTCTTGGGCTATTATTCAGAGAACTTTGTCTCTGAATAACTGTTAGGATCTTCAAGGCCACAATAGGCACGTTCTGGGTCATAGCTGTGAGGCAGCTGGATATATCTGTGAGGCAGTGGATATGGCCCTTTCTCAGCAGGAGGAAGTATTATGATAAGATTAGATACATATGGGCTCTAGGAACAAACCTGTATTCTATGTGTCATTTTATGTTTTATCATCAACAAACTCTGTTATTGGACAACTACATGACCTAGCTAAACTCAGGATTCTTCGTTGTCAAATAAACTAGCCATTTCTAAGGTTTAGTATTGATTAAAGCACTGCCTTCTATAAGAAAAGGTCATTTGGTAGTTATTTTAGTTATTATTTGTTATTAAAATGCCTAACACAGAGACTGATTCATGGTACAGAGTCAATGATGATCACTATTTTTTCAAAGGCCTTAATATTTAAAACTTAGATAGAGCAAAGAGATTGAATAACATTAGCTGTCCTGGAAGCTAAGTTTGAATTTGTAGTCAAACCACAGGTATCCAGGTCCCGCCTAATACTTGTATGACCTGGAGCCTGCCATAAACTACTTATGCCAGTTGCCTCATTTGTAAAACGTTGGCAAGTCATAAGGCTGCCATAAACATTGGAGAAGGTGATCTGATAAATTTCTTACCCAATGCCTAGTATATATTAAGTACTCCCTGGGGGAGAAATATTAGTACAAGATAATAGGGAAAAAAGCAAGAATTTATTAAAATCATTCCTCTGACTCCAGAATCCAAAATCTTAGCTTTAACTCTATTGTGGTAGCATTTCACTCTGTTGAGGCTCTTGATCATTAGTCAAGCTCCTTCTCTGTAGTCTATCCAGAGGATTTGTATTCATCCTTCAGTTCTGATGTTCTCCCTGTGATTGTTGTTGTTGTTTAGTTGCTAACTCCTGTCTGACTCTTTGGGACCCCAGGGACTGTAGCCCCACCAGGATCCTATCTCCCTGGGATTTCCCAGGCAAGAATACTGGAGTGGTTTGCTATTTCCTTCGCCAGAGAATTTTCCCAACCTGGGGATCGAACCCATGTTTCCTGACATCAGCAGGCAGATTCTTTACCACTGAGCCATCAGGGAAGCCCTATGTTATAAAATGAGTGGCTGAATAAATAAATGAATGAGCAGAACAATAAATGAATGCTCCATGATTAAATTTTGCAAAGTTATCTTTGCACTGTAGGCATATCTGGAAAATGAGAAATGGAATTTCCATTTGCACATAGCAGGTCCCTTTAAAATTCTGAGTGACGACTATTAAAAAAACAGGATTCTCTGCCCTCAGATCTCTTTTTAGAATTCCACTTTGACAGATAAAATTATTCCAAAAATTCCTACGAAATCATCTCGACAGCTGTTTTCTATCAACCCAAATAAAGCCAGCAATAAAAGAAATAAAGAACCAAAATATTTCCTTATTGTCTACTAATATCAACCTTATTATTTACTTGTTTTCAAGAATTTGAAATTCTTTTTCCATGCTTTACATTTTTTTTTTAAATAAACAAGTTCCCTACTCTGTTTCCACACTCCCCACACTTTTCCAAGCAGATACTCCTATTAAGATACCTGTAGTATCACTTCCTAAGATCCAATCCACACCTGAGAAATACACAATAAAGCGACAGCCAATGTTCCTTAGAAGATAAGGGAGCTCTGAGGAAAATCCCTTGGGTTGGGGGAAAAAAAGGAACTGAGTAAATAGTTTTGGTTAGTTGACTGGAACCCAAACTAATGATGGCAGTTCAGCTGAGTGGACTCTGATGATTGGTATGGAACTATGTAGGTCATAGAGAAGGACTAAGTAGTGAATAGGAGGAAATGTCTAAGAAGAAGAGTCTCATAGAAAGAAAAAAAGAGAAGTGTAATTTCTTAAGCTTTCTGTATGAGGTATCATTCAAGTCTCTGGATATCGACACACACACATCCAAATAGCATCACTCCATCTACCCACTGCTTCAAAATTTACTTCTCAGCAAGTAACTAGCTGTGGTGTGTTTTTTCTATGATTTTACTTTTCAATTGCTTCTACTGTCTCCTCTGCTTTGACTAAAATTCTCTGTTCTCCAATGTTTTATTCTTCACTTAGCCTTAATTCTCCATATTTTAAGTGTGAATTCAGCTATCAAGTCTTCCAGGAAATTTTGCATGTTCAATCTTCTCCCTGTTCCAATATTTTACTATGTATCTTTATATGCCCTAAACCTGTGGGTCTGTTTCATTGTATTTACTTAAGTCTCTTTCCAATCACCAAGAAAGGATACCTAAATAAATAAAAGTTGGATGGATGTTATTATTTCACTCTCATAGAATACCTATAAAATAGGTGTTATCCTCTGAACTTTAAACACATGATAAATAAATTATCAAATACTCAGAGTATCAGCATCAGCTCCAGGATTCAAATACATATCTATCATACTCATGTATCATGCTCTCGGGACTCTACAACATTTTAACAGTTTAATTAAAATATTGCCTCACAAATGCAAAAATAGTCATTACTTGGGAAGGATAATGATATGGACCTGGAAAAGAAAATAAGGATAACTCTACATTCTTAATGAGAAAAAGCAAAAGAAAGAAAGGAAATAAACACATCAGATTGATTTGAGAAGTGAAAATACATTCTGTGCAATGAAATCTGTGTTCTTCATACATGCCAGGAGGATATGTCAGAAAAAATGCCATAATCCATCCAAAGTGTTATAAAGTCTCTCTTGTGTTCCTATTAATATAACTCTTAGATGAAAGAAAAAGAGCAATGGTCTTGGATCCAGGCAAACTGAATCAATTTGTCAGACCTGATGAGCAGAGCAAAACTGGCATTTTTAACAATGTGACCTTAGATGTGTTACTAGACTCTCTAGGGATAGCTTTCACATCTGAAAATTGGATATTGTGATATCAATGTCATAGAGCTGTTGCAAATTATATAATTAATATAAAATGCCCATCACACTATCTGCTACACGCTAAATATTCAGTAAGAGATGATGATAATGATCATAATGACACCTAAGTCAAGCCATTTTAACTCCCTGAACCACAATGTTCTTAGGTGAATATGTTTTGCATAATCAAGGGGTTATAGGGATGATACTAAATGATGATGAATTCATCTTAAGGCACTGATATGCATATACAGGATGATGATAAATTCTTGATGTACAGCACTCAGGATTGTAATACCTTTCTGCTTTTGTTTAGAAAGCCAGAGTAGGGACTTCTCTGGTGGTCCAGTGGTTAGGATTTCATGCGTCCAAGGCAGGTGGTGGGGAGTGCAGGGGCATAGTTTTGATCCCTGGTCAGGGAACCAAAATCCTACATGCTTTTCCCTGCAGCCAGATAAAAGAGGGTCAAAGGATCAGGAAGGCTTCATTTCTATCATGGCCTATTAACACCTTCTTACTATGAAAAGGAGATGCAAGCACAAAAGAGGAAACCAAAGGGGAAGTATGGCACTATTTTCAATATTATATAAGTTGGTTCTCAAAACTCGAATACGATGCTCTTTGAAAGTAAGCAGCTGGCCTAATTGTTACCATGAAAAGACAGCAGTTCTTCCTTTTACATCCAAATCATTCTAGCAAATGGCTGCTTAAAATCTGAGCACAAGCCTGGACATCTGAATATGAGAGTGGAGGGAAAGCAAAGCCAGCTCTCCTGCTTGATGTTTCTTCCATTTGGTCTGCCTTCTTTTTTTAGCTTCCTAACACATTTTCCAATGATTAAGCTCTTTCCAAAGATTAACTTAAACAGAGTTAGGAATGTAATGGCCATGTTGGGGAGACATCCTTGAAAGAAAATACAAAGAAAGGTTAGTGGGCAGGGGGTGCTGCAGGATTACAGGACAAATCTGATGATGTCTGCCTTGCAATCCCAATGAGAAAGTGTGGCTCAAAGATTACCCATTATATTGAGTGGAAATTGTCAGACTTTTTTTTTTTTTTTTTTTTAAACCAGTGCTTTGGTCAATAACTGGATTAAGGTCACATGAGGGAGTGTGATCTAAACTAGAGAGTTCCTGAAACAGCCCCATGCTACCAGGTGAAGTCTGTCAGCTATCACACTCAATGCAGATGTACAATAAATCTTTTCTTGAAGAGGAATCTGAGCGGTACATTTCAGTATCTTCAGTACAAATAATGATGTGGTATATCACTTACATAATATAGTCAGAGATCTCAAAACTGATATTTGCTCTTCCGGTACAAACACTAACCAGCTGAGGGACATAAATTGTGTTCCTTTTTATCTGCTCTCAAAATGATGACCATAATAATCATGGTGATTAGTCCATTCCAAATCAACTTCATTTGCTCTATATCTGTCTCTTATACACATCTAGATGTGTATAAGAGACAGCATATACACAATGGAGTATTACTCAGCCATTAAAAAGAATACATTTGAATCAGTTCTAATAAGATGGATGAAACTGGAGCCGATTATACAGAGTGAAGTAAGCCAGAAAGAAAAACACCAATACAGTATACTAACACATATATATGGAATTTAGACAGATGGTAATGAGGACCCTGTATGCAAGACAGCAAAAGAGACACAGATGTGTAGAGCGGACTTTTGGACTCTGAGGGAGAGGGTGGGATGATTTGGGAGAATAGCATTGAAATATGTATACTATCATGTAAGAAACGAATTGCCAGTCTATGTTTTTTGCAGGATGCAGGATGTTTGGGGCTGGTGTATGGGGATGATCCGGAAGGATGATGTGGGGTGGGAGGTGGGGGGAGGGGTTCATGTTTGGGAGTTCATGTACACCCATGACGGATTCACGTCAATGCATGCCAAAACCAGTACAATACTGTAAAGTAAAATAAAGTAAAAATAAAAATTAAAAAATAATAATAATAAATAAAAATAAAAATAAATAAATAAAAGAAGCTTGCTCCTTGGAAGAAGAGTTATGACCAACCTTGACAGCAAATTAAAAAGCAGAGACATTAATTTGCCAACAAAGGTCTGTCTAGTCAAAGTTATGGTTTTTCCAGTAGTCATGTATAGATGTGAGAGTTGGACTATAAAGAAAGCTGAGCGACGAAGAATTAATGCTTTTGAACTGTGGTGTTGGATAAGATCCTTGAGAGTCCCTTGGACTGCAAGAAGATCCAACCAGTCCGTCCATTGTAAAGGAGATCAGCCCTGGGTGTTCTTTGGAAGGACTGATGTTGAAGGTGAAACTCCAATATTTTGGCTACCTGATGTGAAGAACTGACTCCTTGGAAAAGGCTCTGATGCTGGGAAAGATTGAAGGCGGGAGGGGAAAGGGTGACAGAGGATGAGATGGTTGGATGGCATCACCGATTCAATGGACATGAGTTTGAGTAAACTCCAGGAGTTGCTGATGGTCAGGGAGGCCTGGAGTGTTGCAGTGCATGGGGTCGCCGAGTCGGACATGACTGAGCAACTGAACTGAATTGAACTGAACTGAAATGCTACAATATATATAAACCTCGAACACATTAAGCTAAGCATTAGAAGCCAGACACAAAGGTCACTTATTGTATGATTTCATTATATGAAATATCTATAATAAGTAAATCTATAGACAGAAAAAGATTAGTGATTGCTAAGGGCTGAGGGGGGAGGATGTAAAATGATTGCTCATTGGGTACAAGGTTTCCTTCAGGGGTGTTGAAAATTCTGGAAATTGAAAAAGGCAACAGTTGCACAAAATGGTGAATATACTAAACACCACTGAATTGTATGCTTTAAAATGGTTAACTCAATATTATGTGAAATTTACTTCAATTACAAAAGGATATAAGAAAAAATAAGAATATTCATTTATTATTTCAGAGTGTCCATGAGTCAGAGGTCTGCACATATTTTAAATGAGTCCTCTATTCGGGGTCTCGCAAGGCTGCAATTAAGGTGTTGGTCAGGCTGCATTCTGACCAGAGGCTTGACTGAAAACAAGATCCTGTTTTTTGTTTGTTTGTTTGAAATCTCCCTTAAGTTTTCAGCAGGATTAATTTCTTTGTGATGTGGGAAATGGCACTTTACTTCTTTAGGGCAAGCAAGAGGCTCTCTCTGACTTCTCTGACCCAGTCTTAGTCGCTTGACAATATTGCCCTGTACTTTTTAGGTTCTTGCTATAAACAAGTTTCTCCTTTGTAGTCCACCTGGGACATTTGTATTCATCCTTCAATACAGACATTCTCCATGCAGGTTATGGCTCATATACCTGGCTTCATAAGACAACCAATGGCTATTTCTACCTAAATACTACATATCACACTGAATTATAATTATTTGTTTAGAATCTGCCTTCCCATCTAAAATGCGAAGTCCTTATGAAGAAGATAAAATATCTTCATATGCTGAACAGATGGTATTCTTTTATAGGATTTGATCACTTGATTAGATCAGACCACCTAGGATGATTAACTCAAAGTCAAATACTTTGGGACCTTAATTACACCTGAAAACTCCCCTCGTTTTTGGCAAGTCACAGTTTCTGCCCGAACTCAAGGAATAAAGATTATATATGGTTGCATCTCATTGGGGGATTCCTTAGGGTATGTAAGCTTTGTATAAACTGAATATTTGTGTTCCCCAAAATTCATATGCTAAAATATAATCCCCTATGTTAAGATATTTGCAGGCAGGGCCTTTGGGAAGTTAAGTCACAAGGTAGAGTCCTGATGAATGAGATTTGTGCCCTTATAAAAAGTGAGCCCCCTTTCCTCTTCTACCACATGAGGACACATCAAGAAGACTGTTGTCTATGAACCAGGAAGCAAGCCCTCACTGCCAGGCATCTTCCAGTACGACATACTGGAAGAAATAAATCTTCATTGGCTATAAGCCATCCAGTCTATGGCTTTCTGTTATAACAGCTTAAACAGACTAAGATAACACTATATTGGCTCTCCAATTTGTAAAGTGAGAAAGTACTAATACTTTCCCTTAGGCCTATCATAGGAATTCAATGAGACAAAGCCAGAACAATGTTGGTATACAATAACAGTTTAATAAATATTAGCTACCATAGTAACTGTTTACCTACTTTATCATACATTTATTTTCATTATGCAATTCTCTCTAATATACATTTACTGTACCTCCAAAAATGTAACTGAGGCTGGAAAAGACAACCTAATCATTCTAATTAGATTTTGCAGCTGAAAACCAGACACCTTATTCCATGCTTCAAAATATATTCTGAAAGAAAAAAGCAGCAACCAATCCTCTAAAAGGAAGTAACCAGAGGCTCATAAGGAGACATATGGGAGTTTTCTGAGTATGTCGATAGTCAACATGCATCTTAGAGAGGGCCCTTAGTGAAAGGAATTTTTACCTGAATAAGAGTATTATATTACATGCATGCTAAGTTGCTTCAGCCACTTCTGACTCTTTGCAACTCTTGGACCAAAACTTTCCAGCCTCTTCTATCCATGGAATTCTCCAGACAGGACTAAGAGTATTAATAGCAATCAAATTGATGGACACTGATAGTGTTGTTGGATACCTCCCCTGAGGGACTTGGTAAATACTTCCAAGTTAGTATTTCAGAGTCTTGGGCTATTATTCAGAGAACTTTGTCTCTGAATAACTGTTAGGATCTTCAAGGCCACAATAGGCACGTTCTGGGTCATAGCTGTGAGGCAGCTGGATATATCTGTGAGGCAGTGGATATGGCCCTTTCTCAGCAGGAGGAAGTATTATGATAAGATTAGATACATATGGGCTCTAGGAACAAACCTGTATTCTATGTGTCATTTTATGTTTTATCATCAACAAACTCTGTTATTGGACAACTACATGACCTAGCTAAACTCAGGATTCTTCGTTGTCAAATAAACTAGCCATTTCTAAGGTTTAGTATTGATTAAAGCACTGCCTTCTATAAGAAAAGGTCATTTGGTAGTTATTTTAGTTATTATTTGTTATTAAAATGCCTAACACAGAGACTGATTCATGGTACAGAGTCAATGATGATCACTATTTTTTCAAAGGCCTTAATATTTAAAACTTAGATAGAGCAAAGAGATTGAATAACATTAGCTGTCCTGGAAGCTAAGTTTGAATTTGTAGTCAAACCACAGGTATCCAGGTCCCGCCTAATACTTGTATGACCTGGAGCCTGCCATAAACTACTTATGCCAGTTGCCTCATTTGTAAAACGTTGGCAAGTCATAAGGCTGCCATAAACATTGGAGAAGGTGATCTGATAAATTTCTTACCCAATGCCTAGTATATATTAAGTACTCCCTGGGGGAGAAATATTAGTACAAGATAATAGGGAAAAAAGCAAGAATTTATTAAAATCATTCCTCTGACTCCAGAATCCAAAATCTTAGCTTTAACTCTATTGTGGTAGCATTTCACTCTGTTGAGGCTCTTGATCATTAGTCAAGCTCCTTCTCTGTAGTCTATCCAGAGGATTTGTATTCATCCTTCAGTTCTGATGTTCTCCCTGTGATTGTTGTTGTTGTTTAGTTGCTAACTCCTGTCTGACTCTTTGGGACCCCAGGGACTGTAGCCCCACCAGGATCCTATCTCCCTGGGATTTCCCAGGCAAGAATACTGGAGTGGTTTGCTATTTCCTTCGCCAGAGAATTTTCCCAACCTGGGGATCGAACCCATGTTTCCTGACATCAGCAGGCAGATTCTTTACCACTGAGCCATCAGGGAAGCCCTATGTTATAAAATGAGTGGCTGAATAAATAAATGAATGAGCAGAACAATAAATGAATGCTCCATGATTAAATTTTGCAAAGTTATCTTTGCACTGTAGGCATATCTGGAAAATGAGAAATGGAATTTCCATTTGCACATAGCAGGTCCCTTTAAAATTCTGAGTGACGACTATTAAAAAAACAGGATTCTCTGCCCTCAGATCTCTTTTTAGAATTCCACTTTGACAGATAAAATTATTCCAAAAATTCCTACGAAATCATCTCGACAGCTGTTTTCTATCAACCCAAATAAAGCCAGCAATAAAAGAAATAAAGAACCAAAATATTTCCTTATTGTCTACTAATATCAACCTTATTATTTACTTGTTTTCAAGAATTTGAAATTCTTTTTCCATGCTTTACATTTTTTTTTTAAATAAACAAGTTCCCTACTCTGTTTCCACACTCCCCACACTTTTCCAAGCAGATACTCCTATTAAGATACCTGTAGTATCACTTCCTAAGATCCAATCCACACCTGAGAAATACACAATAAAGCGACAGCCAATGTTCCTTAGAAGATAAGGGAGCTCTGAGGAAAATCCCTTGGGTTGGGGGAAAAAAAGGAACTGAGTAAATAGTTTTGGTTAGTTGACTGGAACCCAAACTAATGATGGCAGTTCAGCTGAGTGGACTCTGATGATTGGTATGGAACTATGTAGGTCATAGAGAAGGACTAAGTAGTGAATAGGAGGAAATGTCTAAGAAGAAGAGTCTCATAGAAAGAAAAAAAGAGAAGTGTAATTTCTTAAGCTTTCTGTATGAGGTATCATTCAAGTCTCTGGATATCGACACACACACATCCAAATAGCATCACTCCATCTACCCACTGCTTCAAAATTTACTTCTCAGCAAGTAACTAGCTGTGGTGTGTTTTTTCTATGATTTTACTTTTCAATTGCTTCTACTGTCTCCTCTGCTTTGACTAAAATTCTCTGTTCTCCAATGTTTTATTCTTCACTTAGCCTTAATTCTCCATATTTTAAGTGTGAATTCAGCTATCAAGTCTTCCAGGAAATTTTGCATGTTCAATCTTCTCCCTGTTCCAATATTTTACTATGTATCTTTATATGCCCTAAACCTGTGGGTCTGTTTCATTGTATTTACTTAAGTCTCTTTCCAATCACCAAGAAAGGATACCTAAATAAATAAAAGTTGGATGGATGTTATTATTTCACTCTCATAGAATACCTATAAAATAGGTGTTATCCTCTGAACTTTAAACACATGATAAATAAATTATCAAATACTCAGAGTATCAGCATCAGCTCCAGGATTCAAATACATATCTATCATACTCATGTATCATGCTCTCGGGACTCTACAACATTTTAACAGTTTAATTAAAATATTGCCTCACAAATGCAAAAATAGTCATTACTTGGGAAGGATAATGATATGGACCTGGAAAAGAAAATAAGGATAACTCTACATTCTTAATGAGAAAAAGCAAAAGAAAGAAAGGAAATAAACACATCAGATTGATTTGAGAAGTGAAAATACATTCTGTGCAATGAAATCTGTGTTCTTCATACATGCCAGGAGGATATGTCAGAAAAAATGCCATAATCCATCCAAAGTGTTATAAAGTCTCTCTTGTGTTCCTATTAATATAACTCTTAGATGAAAGAAAAAGAGCAATGGTCTTGGATCCAGGCAAACTGAATCAATTTGTCAGACCTGATGAGCAGAGCAAAACTGGCATTTTTAACAATGTGACCTTAGATGTGTTACTAGACTCTCTAGGGATAGCTTTCACATCTGAAAATTGGATATTGTGATATCAATGTCATAGAGCTGTTGCAAATTATATAATTAATATAAAATGCCCATCACACTATCTGCTACACGCTAAATATTCAGTAAGAGATGATGATAATGATCATAATGACACCTAAGTCAAGCCATTTTAACTCCCTGAACCACAATGTTCTTAGGTGAATATGTTTTGCATAATCAAGGGGTTATAGGGATGATACTAAATGATGATGAATTCATCTTAAGGCACTGATATGCATATACAGGATGATGATAAATTCTTGATGTACAGCACTCAGGATTGTAATACCTTTCTGCTTTTGTTTAGAAAGCCAGAGTAGGGACTTCTCTGGTGGTCCAGTGGTTAGGATTTCATGCGTCCAAGGCAGGTGGTGGGGAGTGCAGGGGCATAGTTTTGATCCCTGGTCAGGGAACCAAAATCCTACATGCTTTTCCCTGCAGCCAGATAAAAGAGGGTCAAAGGATCAGGAAGGCTTCATTTCTATCATGGCCTATTAACACCTTCTTACTATGAAAAGGAGATGCAAGCACAAAAGAGGAAACCAAAGGGGAAGTATGGCACTATTTTCAATATTATATAAGTTGGTTCTCAAAACTCGAATACGATGCTCTTTGAAAGTAAGCAGCTGGCCTAATTGTTACCATGAAAAGACAGCAGTTCTTCCTTTTACATCCAAATCATTCTAGCAAATGGCTGCTTAAAATCTGAGCACAAGCCTGGACATCTGAATATGAGAGTGGAGGGAAAGCAAAGCCAGCTCTCCTGCTTGATGTTTCTTCCATTTGGTCTGCCTTCTTTTTTTAGCTTCCTAACACATTTTCCAATGATTAAGCTCTTTCCAAAGATTAACTTAAACAGAGTTAGGAATGTAATGGCCATGTTGGGGAGACATCCTTGAAAGAAAATACAAAGAAAGGTTAGTGGGCAGGGGGTGCTGCAGGATTACAGGACAAATCTGATGATGTCTGCCTTGCAATCCCAATGAGAAAGTGTGGCTCAAAGATTACCCATTATATTGAGTGGAAATTGTCAGACTTTTTTTTTTTTTTTTTTTAAACCAGTGCTTTGGTCAATAACTGGATTAAGGTCACATGAGGGAGTGTGATCTAAACTAGAGAGTTCCTGAAACAGCCCCATGCTACCAGGTGAAGTCTGTCAGCTATCACACTCAATGCAGATGTACAATAAATCTTTTCTTGAAGAGGAATCTGAGCGGTACATTTCAGTATCTTCAGTACAAATAATGATGTGGTATATCACTTACATAATATAGTCAGAGATCTCAAAACTGATATTTGCTCTTCCGGTACAAACACTAACCAGCTGAGGGACATAAATTGTGTTCCTTTTTATCTGCTCTCAAAATGATGACCATAATAATCATGGTGATTAGTCCATTCCAAATCAACTTCATTTGCTCTATATGGTGTGCTTCTGCCAAATGACCTCCCTATACAATTTAAATATGGAATAAAATGCTTTTAAAAATATATTAAATTGTTCTATGTTGAGAAGCTGAAAATTTACAAGAAAAGAAACAAAAAGATGGTAGCATTCATTACACTCTGACACAATTTTTGAGATTATTCTTAGGGTTGATATTTTCTCCAGGAGTTAATAGGTATGAATGAATGAATGAAAGAGAGCTAGAGTACACTAGATGATTTGGAATAAGAAATTCAAATATTCAGTGAACACAAGCTATTCCAATTAAGTTGTATATTTGATCATCTGCCTACTTTCTTGAAATAAAATACTTAATCCTCTTTCCACAAACAAAGCAAATTTCCTCAGAAACCCACTAAAACCTGAACTGAAATATGAGGAAACCACTCATTCATGAATTCTACTATACAGAGAGACAAATAGTCCCACATAGTTTCATTTACTCAACTAAACCCATTAGAGAAATGCGAGGTTGAGGTACTAAGTCAAGTTGGAGATTACACACATCAGTAGAGTTAATGGTCTTTCTTTTTTGAGAAATTGCCATGGGGACAGAATTATATTTAAACTTGTAGCTGGGTGAAGTAGGAAAGCACTTAATTTAGCACATCCCATACTACCCAAGTACACATTGCAATAATCAACTGATTGATTAATATTTTACTGAGCACCTATTATGTACCAGCTAAAATGCTAGGCCTGGAGGCTCACAGGTAGATGCCAATACATTAAAAGTATTAAGTGCTAGGATATGACTTATATGACTCATAGATTAGCTAATGCTAATCACTCCCATTGCTTGAAAGCTTTCCAATAAAATGCCCATGAAATGAAGAGTGACTCTTTCAAATTTACAATATTGAAAGGCATACAAATTGTTCAAAAGTCTTTGACGGAACTGCCATGAGTTGCAGTATGGAGAGACTCAGTTGAAAATAAATCAGAAGTTAAAGAGATTTATGGCCCACCACTGACAAAGTCCACCAATAGGCTAGTTCCTTCTATCCAACCACCACACATGCTTTGCTCTTTTCCTTTTGTTTCATTATGGAAATTATTGATCTAATTTCTGGGAGTGAAGGTTGGATGCTACATTCTGAATGACAAAGTCAGATTTTGCAAATAAAAAGAAACAGGTAATGGAGAAGATGTGGGAATTGTATCTTCTCATATGTTTGTTTAGGTAGAGAAGAATCATGAACAATCTTCAACTATTAAAAAGAACATAATTCCCTCCATTCATTTACAAGTTCTATCAGACAGAGATATGAATAGATTCACATGGACATGGCCATCTACATGTAAACAGTTATAAGGAGCAAAACAAATTCTTGCCAAATCCCATCAGAGCCTCATCTGACTTTGCCTGGGAGATTTACACAAGATATTCTGTAACTCAACAACTGAAAAACACATTCTAAAGACCCAGATGTTTGCAAGTAAAGCACATAAAGGAGAAACACACACCTAACTCAAATAGGGAGTAAACAACTGTACAAGTAACACACACACATAGGCACAGTATGTTCTACCTTTGAAAAGAAATTTAGCTTAGAAAATAATACCTTCCAAATAATAAAAAGTTTAACTTTATTAGAAATCAGGGAGTGCAAAAGCAGATATTTTAACCTACCACATAGGCAAATACATACAGTTTAAAGATAATATTTCAACTGTACCTTTTTGAAGCCACTGCTCTAATCGAGCAGGAGTTCTGAGCTTAAAGGATGAATAGGTATCTACTAAGAGATAAAGGTATGAAAATACATACCGAGAAGAGGAAACAGCATCTTAAGGGACTAAATCCTGAATAAATATGACATTTTCTAAAACAAACAAACAAAAACCCCCACAAATCATAATGTGTGGAGTTAGGGCTGTGTGGTGGTAGTAAGACATGAAGGGAGCCAGGTAAATGGAGACTGGGGACCTATTTAGAGTGTTGGAATTCAAGATGCAGAGTTTGGGTCTTATTGTGAAGGCTAAGTGAAATCATCAGAGCCCTGGTCGGTATCTTCTTGGAGCTCTCGTCAGAGACATTTCTTTCAAATCTTGCTATGGTGGCCTCTACATAGAACTGGAAGTAGAAAAGACTGTAGTCAAGAGACGTGGTAGGATATACTCAGGACCATACAACAAGTTAGTGACTTTATTGCCAAGGGAAAATCCATATCACACATTGCTACAATATGCATCACCATCCTTAAAAAAGAACTATTTCTGCCTACAAAAGCATATGAAACAGTGCAAAAGTCTATGGGTTTTTTTTTTTTTGGCATTTTATGCAAATACACTTTCCTTTCTCCTCTCAATCTGTTCCCATCTGTCCTATTCAAGAATACTTTGAAAAACATTTTTTTAATTAAAAAATGAAATAAGCATGTTATCAATTACTAAATACTTTGGATATTCTCCACAAATAACATTTAGAATAGATTGATCTCTGAAGGTTTTTCAGCTATATTGTTTATCAATACTGAGTCCATTACACATGTTTACACTGAAAAGACAAGAAACAAAGATGTGAACTGGGCTAGAGTCTGAGACCTAGGGAAGCTATGGACAAGTACCATGGACTTGACAGCAAGAACCTGGGTGACAACAGATGGACAGCTTCACTTCTGGTAAGGTACTCTCTCCAGCTCCTTTACTGGTGTTTATAAATATGTATATAATAAAAACTACGTAGTGATAGAAGTTTAAATTAGAATGAGACCTTTCCCATCATAGGGAAGATGTAAGCACTACATGGCATGATATATGTAAAATGCCTTGCCCAGTACCTGGAACACGGTAGATGATCAAGTCAAGGTTAGCTTTGTCTCTTATCATTACTCTCTCACAACTAATCTCTTAAACTGTCAGCCCCTTGTGGGTGCATGACTTAGCATTTTGTCAGATACACTGGAATTGCTCAATAACTGCTGCCCAATATAACATCTCTCTACCTAAATTCTCTCACTTATAAAGTCACAGTGGAAAACATTCTCCCCAAGCCTGAACTAAAGATTTCATGTGATATCTGTGTGGGATATAAAACACTCATGATAACCATTAAATAAATGTCAACCATTATACTATATGAGCAGTGTAGCATCAGTGTTAAGCACGTGCTCTTAGGAGTTAGACTGTTAATGATAGCTGTGTGACTTCAGACAAATTATTTTAAGGTCATGTGTCTCCACTTCTTATCTGAAAAGAGGAGTTGATAACATTACCTGTGTTAGGAGTGCTGGACTTATTAAACACATTTAGAACAATGTTTGACATACAGTAAGCACTATATAATGTCTTAAGATTTTATTATAATCCTCCATTCAAGTGAGATATCAAAAGACACACAGCCCATTTTTGTCATCCTGATTGTCTGAGATCCCACAGCAGGGAAGGGGTGGTTGTTTAGGGTTGGCTGTTCCAATCACCAGCTGTTACTCTGTTAGACAGATCTCTGGTACAACTCATTACAAACGTATGATAACCCCAGAAGATGTTTTCTTTCTGCTGCCTTGGGCTTTTGTAAATGTTCAAATGTCGCCTCTGCTTTCCCTTCCTTTCTTCCTTGTCAGTTGTCACCTTTGGATTCTAGGCTGAAGCCAATGTCAGTCAGTTAAGCAAACCTGACTTCTGCTGTGGGCTGTTCTTTGAACCTCTTCCAGCAAGCTCATGGTGTTCATCTGTGTGGAGAGAAGAAGTCTGCCCAAAAATTTCTCAGCACTTGAGGGCTTCCAAACATTTCCCTGGTGTCTTTGCGCAACTCTATTTCAAAATCCTGTGTCAGAATGTTGACACTGTCTGCATTGGGAGTAAAACATTACTTTTGGTGTGTCATGTTTCTTTAAGGGTCAAGTATTTCAAATCTTGGTACTGGATATTTCGTCTCAGTGATACCAAAGTAGGTTTAATCCTGTGGTTTGTTTTTTTGGCAAGATTTCTCCATATTCTCACTCTTTATGAGATATACTTTAGTTTTTTTTTTTTAACCTATTCAGAGATATGTACCTTTAGGTCCAGACTCTGACACTTTCTAGCTATGGGCTGTTTATATTAGGACTTAAGGATTCATAAATTCAAGGAATATTTGTTCAATGCCAAGTATGGATCTCATACTTTGCTTTTGTGTATTATTGCATCCTTGGTATTTACAAACATCTCCAGTGCTCTCAAAGTACTTACATTTTGGTGAGAAGAGATAAATATTAATCATCATGGTCACAAAGAGATGTATATGTATTGAGATAATTTAATTAATAAAAATAACATGAGCTATGTAAGCAGTGAATATCCCTGTCTAAATGTGAGGATGGTAGGGAAGACACCATGCATAAATCATATTTGAACAGAAATCTGAACATTGAATATGAATTCACAATAGCAAAATAAAGTGCTCCAAGGAGAGGAGATAGATGTGCAAACGTGCAGAGCCACAGTTGGCGGAAGGAGTATGGTCTGTTTCAGAATCCAAAGGGTCAGTGAAAAGAGAACCAAAAGTGTGTCTACAGAATGGAGCATCAATCACAGAGGTAAAGTCTGAACAGGTCAAGTCTGCCATGCCTTCTGTAATCTAGACTTATAAAATGACACTCTAATTGCAGTTCCTGTGTGAGTTCTTTAAGCAATAGAGCCTTGGAGGAAGAAGAGAGTTTTCTTAAGACTGCCCAGATCCTCCTCCATTATTTGCTTCTGTGCCTCCATTTCTACACATACCACTCTGACTCTACAAATTGCTGCTGGTTCAGTATTCTATTTCTTGGATTAGTGGAAGCTGTTTATATTCTTGTAGTTATGCTAAATTATTTCCAGTATGGCCCAACTAACTTTCGTTATTCTCTTGCTGAGAGAGTGCCTGAAATAGATGCCTTCCTCTCCCTAAAATATTGTATTTGCTGCTGGTCCATGGATCTCAGCTTGCAACCACTTGATATAATCATTCCCATTTCAGTCCATATGATACCATGGTCCAACTTAACTCCTATCCCTCAGGGAAAAATAGCAAATAACCATTGGTCATTCCCATAAATTGCTTAAATATTTAATTTTATATTCATATTATTTTGTCCCCACTAAATATAAGTTGTTTGAAATACAAGGGTCATCGTTTCATTTTCTGTTAATAGCAGTATTTAGTTTCATGTTTTTCTGTTTGGAAATGAATAAGATAATTAAAGGTAGAGAGGTTAAAGAACTCCCTACTCTACAAAACATGAAAATTAAAGTCCCTTACATCACTAAGAGATTATAGTAAGGTAAATGAGACTCTTAAAAAGCTATACAATGTGCTATCTGTTACTAAATTTCATACACTAAAAATCATAATCTTTGAGGATTATGAACTTTCCCAGTGATCCAAAGTTTTAGTCTTGGTCAGGCTTTGTCAAAGCACAATGCTTCTTGGAGTATCTAACAGGAGAATCAACACAGGTTTTTAGAGATTCTGTATGAAGGAATAAATATCTTACAAAAAGAAACTTATTATAATCATTTTAAACCAACCATGTGGACCATTTAAATAAAGTGCTTTTGACATGCAGAACCTTAAGCAAAAAAATATTTACATTTGGACTTTAGTGATCAAACAAGAAAATAAGATGTAATATCCCATTTCTTTTACTATGCTTCAGTCATAGATCAGGATATTTCCCACAACTGACACTATATTTGGATGGGTTTTCTGAATTATCAAGTGTTATCAGTGCTAGAAGAAGCTTTCTCTTAAGTTCTCCTGATCACTTCTAGTTCCCTGAATATTTTATTAAAGCTCCCCATCAAGTCAAAACTCTAGCTCTTCATAATTTAGAGGCATCCAATATAAAAATATTTGTCAGTACACATGAATATCTGTTACAGCTTTGCTAACTAACATGGGAAAAATAAAAAATGCATTTCCTCCCATTCTGGAGGGTAGAAGTCCAAGATCAAGGTGCCACGATTGTCAGTTTCAGATGAGAGCTTTCCAGTTAGAGATAGCTGTCTTTTTGTGTTCTCACATGGCAGGGAGAAAGATGGGGAGTAAGCTCTCAGATACTTAGTATGAGCACTAATCCCATCATGAGGTCTCCACCTCATGAGACTTATCTAAACTTAACATTTTTCCCAATGTCTCATATTCAAATACCAGCACATGGGGAGCTAGGACTGGAACATGTGAATTTTGGGAGACAAGTCAGTCCTTTTCAAGTAGGAATTAGGTTAGTTTACATTTCAGTAGATTTCAAAATAATAATCTCTGGATAATTAGTTTATTATTAGAAACTCCAGAAAACTCTAATTCTCATAATGTTCACATATATTCAGAAAATCTTTTTTACTTTCTTCATGTTGAGGCACAGAGAACTGTCAGCACACTGGACCTCAAGCCTCCAACACTGGATCAGCCCTAGACAAATGGATGCCTGATTCCTTCTTCTTAAACATCACCAGATCCAAGACCTTTGTGCTTTTGTTATATTTACTGTAACAAGACAGGTGGAAACATTTCCCTTTAATAGAATTGAGTAGATATTATTTGTTCTCAATTACATTTGTAATTGGAGAGAGAAGTGGCAACCCACTCTAATGTTCTTGTCTGGGAAATCCCATGGACAGAGGAGACTGGCAGCAGTACAGTCCATGGGTCACAAAGAGTCAGACACAACTTAGCAACTGAACAACAACATTCATATCGCCTAATACATATTTACATCTAATCCACTTTAATAACTTTACTAAAAAAAAAAAAAGCAACCAAATATAGAATATACAAAATATTAGCACTCAGGCATATTCAGATAGGAAAGCATTTCCAAGATCTTTTTATCCCAGGACACTTGCCCTCAGCGGGAGTTCAGTGCATGTTTGCTGATGGATGTATTTCATAAGACAACACTAGAACTGACTGAAAACTGGCTCATTCCAAAGACAGCAGGGGACAATGGCAGGGGGTGGGGTGGAGGAACTATGAGTTTACTTTTGATATGCTATACTTTAAGGTGATTTTCTCCCTCACTGAACTGCCTTCTTCTTCAAATGAATTCACTAATCTCTTAAGATGGGGTGGTATAGACCATATCCTAAAACAGCACTGAGATACTTAATAAATATCAGTAGAATAAATGCATAAATAAACTCTCAATGTTTTTCCGTTTACTCCTTACACCTCACATACAAAAAGCTGTTAAAAATAGCAGTGATATTAGCATTTTCCCATTTTTTTCCCTGTTAAACAGATTCAGGGTATGTTTTACCTAGCTATAATATGGTATCGAGCACTGGTATCTATGAAAGGAATTAAATGAACATTATAAACTAAAATTCTAATTTATTTAAAAATCAAACCATTAGCTAATTAAAATAATAGTCTGTGATCCCAGCTGTTGATATGAATTAATAAATTAGCATGTTCCTGTTCATATATTCTACTAACATTTAATGAGCTTCTGGTCTGTATTAGACTTTCAGCTTGGCTCTGAGATTTTAAAGACAAATAGCCTACAGACCTGATCCTCAAGATGCACATAATCTAGCTGGGGAGATAAATACATGAAAAGATAAATAATAACACATGCTTTTGTGATCAATGCTGCTGCTGCTGCTGCTGCTGCTGCTAAGTCGCTTCAGTTGTGCCCGACTCTGTGCGACCCCATAGACAGCAGCCCACTAGACTCCTCCATCCCTGGGATTCTCCAGGCAGGAACACTGGAGTGGGTTGCCATTTCCTTCTCCAATGCATGAAAGTGAAAAGTGAAAGTGAAGTTGCTCAGTTGTGCCCGACTCTTCGCAACCCCATGGATTGCAGCCTACCAGGCTCCTCCGTCNGGATTCTCCAGGCAGGAACACTGGAGTGGGTTGCCATTTCCTTCTCCAATGCATGAAAGTGAAAAGTGAAAGTGAAGTTGCTCAGTTGTGCCCGACTCTTCGCAACCCCATGGATTGCAGCCTACCAGGCTCCTCCGTCCAAGGGATTTTCCAGGCAAGAGTACTGGAGTGGATTGCCATTGCCTTCTCCATTGTGATCAATAGTATCTATATAAAAAATAGTGGTCTGTGGAGAAAGCCAGGAAGAAGAAGAAAGCAAGAGAAATTTGGAATGGCCAATCTTGGAATCTAAAAGTTCTAATTCAAATGATGAGAAAATTGCTAGTTGATGCCTTTCACAAATATTTACCTTCTAAATTTTATTGTCATGCTTTCTATTAGGTTCAATGTACAATTTTCTAAATGCTTTTGAAATAACTTTAGATTAATGGAAGTGTTTCAAAACTATAGTGTTCCCACATAACCTTTACCCAACTTCTCCTAATACAAATTTTTATGTAGTCATAGTATAATTATCAAAATCAGATTAACATTGATATAACTAAAATAACTAATATATAGATCTTGCTAGAATTTTGCCATAGAACTCATGATCCAGGTTGAACTTCTAGCCTAATTCCTCCTCCTGGCTGCAGAGATTAATCAGAGGATGGATGAATGCCTTATAATAGGCCAGTGAGACTCAAATAAGGTATTTTAATTAAATTAATTAGGAAATAGAAGGCTATTCTGTGCTAGAATTCCTAAATATAGGATCAGTTCATCTTGAAACTAACAGATTTGAAGTGTTTCAACTTCAGCAATAGAGACTTATGGAGAGATTCTTAGTAATATTATCATGTTACAGCTGTACCTGATAGAGATCTACCCATGAATGCTTAGCTATATGACTAAAGAAATCACCTCTTCATTTAGAAAACTGTTGTGTTTGATATTCTGTCACATGCTAAGCAAAAATACAGATATTGTATTGACAGGGATACACACAACTTATTCAAATAACAGCACTTTTAAGTCCTATGTGTGTGTGTGTATGTGTGTGTGTATATAC
>SJYX01016997.1:126815-212315 GCA_006410675.1 Oreotragus oreotragus
AATATATATATATATATATATATATATATATATATAATTACTTATATAATTTCCCTTGGAAACAAAGCTATAAATACATTATAGGATATGAATCTGTGCCCTGAATATTCTAACTTGTCACAACCTAAGTTAGAGGAAAATCAAATTTATTTTATTGATCAAAGATATGTGTCTAAAGTATTCAACACTGTGGCCTTGATTATGTGCTTGATACTGTGCTTGGCCACCAATGAATGAAAATACTCCATTCTTTCATAGAATTCAGGGGACATTCTCAGTGTTGTTACCAAAGATCATTCATTCATTGAAAATAAGATCCATGAGAGGGAGAACAAATTCTGCTTTTTTGTGAATTCTTCATCTGCCCTACTCACTCCATCCTTTGGTGGAAATGGTGAACTGTGATGTGCTGGGGGACTGAAATTCTCCTATTATATTCCGAATTTAGATAAGAAGTTTGATATAAAAACTGCCACAATTATTTTCCTGTTCTCATCTTTGAAAGTCACAGCCAGGCTGCGAGAGTGTTTGCCAAATTTTCCGCCTGGAGGAAAATTGTGTGACTGAGTTATAAATACATTGATGGATCCAGCTGGAACTGTCTCTTGTAATTTAATATGCAAAGAAATAATCTGAGTCATAGATGGAGACGAGCAGTTCCTTTCAGATAAGAGAGCTCTAAGTTTGGCTTTATAGAAGACTTTCAAGAGCTTTATACCATAGAAAAATAAGAGATGGTCACAGGGCAAGTGGGTCAAGTTTCAGCCTTCAAACTAGCATTCAACTGACTGCCCTGATCTTTGTTCCAAAAATCAGTAGAGGGGCGTGTTACCTGCCTTCTTCCTCAGTCAGCTTAAACTCAAAGGAGAATAAATAAAGTGTTTGCAAATGTTGGGAAAAATAAGGATCTCAATTTCTGAAAACTACATTTTTTTATATTCCCTTAAGCTAAATAATGTGTATGTGTATCTACTATGAATGAGATAACATGATAAGAAATGAAGGGGAAGGGAGGCTAAGACATATAAATTGCAACTGAACCCTGCCCTCAATAAAATGTTGCAGTCCTAGTGAGATCCATCTGCCATCAAAAAAACTCTGGACATAATGGTACCTCTAGTTATTTTGGCTTGTAACATGACGATGTTACTATTTTATAAATAGTAGCAATCATAGCTTAATAATAATTATGCTTTCTTAATAAGTCATGTTATTTGATAACACACAAACACTGTTACAACAAATCCCCCCCAAATCTTAATGACTATAGATAAAGATTCACTATTTATCTTGATTATGTGGGGTTGTTAGGAGATTCTCCCCTTATTTTACTTGTATTCACTCTAGCACTGCATTTATCAGAAGGCTGATTATTTCAGAAAGTTCTAGAGCCTCACTGGTGTAACTGGTAGTTGGTTCTGCTGCTTGAGGTCCCTCCGTTCTCCTCCATGTGGCCTCACATGCTCCAGTCCACTAGCCCAGCTGCCCACTGCAGTCTCAGAGCAGTGTCTCAGGAGAGTGAAAACTGGAGGCTCGGCCTCAGGAAAAGCATCATGTTTCTCCCACCACTTTTTGTCAAAGTAAGTCCTGAGGCCAGAATTTTAAAAATAGAGAAAGACAGACAGTAAATACGAGAAAACTGAGGTTCAGAAAGGTTAAGCAAAAACCTGAATAGTAAATGTCAGGGAAAGTATTCAAACATACAGATGCCCATGGGACCAGCGGTCCTGATTTTTCACAGCAGCACACTGTACTTTAAGTTGTTGTTATTTTTTTTTTAGCTCTTTCACCTATCTAAGATTATTTTTACTTCTATCATTCCTGAGAGAGAGTTGCTATGAGTATTTTATCAACAAGGAAATCAGTTCAGCTCAGTTGCTCAGTCACGTATGACTCTGCAACGTCATGGACTGTAGCACACCAGGCATCCCTGTCCATCACCAACTCCCAAAGGTTACTCAAACTCATGTCCATTGAGTTGGTGATGCCATCTCATCTTCTGTCATCCCCTTCTCCTCCTGCCTTCAATCTTTCCCAGCATCAGGGTCTTTTCCAATGAGTCTGTTCTTCGCATCAGGTGGCCAAAGTATTGGAGTTTCAGCTTCAGCATCAGTCCTTCCAATGACTGAAAAGAAGACTCTACACATGGACATCACCAGATGGTCAATACTGAAATCAGATTGATTATATTCTTTGCAGCCAAAGATGGAGAAGCTCTATACAGTCAGCAAAAACAAGACCGGGAGCTGACTGTGGCTCAGATCATGAACTCCTAATTGCCAAATTCAGACTTAAATTGAAGAAAGTAAGGAAAACCACTACATCATTCAGGTATGACCTAAATCAAATCCCTTAAGAATACACAGTGGAAGTGACAAATAGATTCAAGGGATTAGATATGATAGAGTACCTGATGAACTATGGACAGAGGTTTGTGACACTGTACAGGAGGTAGGGATCAAGACCATCCCCATGAAAAAGAAACGATAAAAGGCAAAATGGTTGTCTAAGGAGGCCCTACAAATATCTGAGAAAAGATAAGAAGCTAAAGGCAAAGGAGAAAAGGAAAGATACACCCATTTGAATGCAGAGTTTGAAAGAAGAGCAAAGAGAGATACTAAAGTCTTCAGTGATCAGTGCAAACAAATAGAGGAAAACAATAGAATGGGAAAGACTAAAGCTCTGGTCAAGAAAATTAGAGATACCAAGGGAATATTTCATGCAAAGATGGGCACAATAAAGGACAGAAATTGTATGGACCTAACAAAAGTAGAAGATATTAAGAAGAGGTGGCAAGAGTATACAGAAGTACTATACATAAAAAATCTTCATGACCCAGATAATCACGATGGTGTGATCACTCTGCCTAGAGCCAGACATCCAGGAATGTGAAGTCAATGTGGGCCTTAGGAAACATCACTATGAATAAACCTAGTGGAGGTGATGGAATTCCAGTTGAGCTATTTCAAATCCTAAAAGATGATNAGATAATCACGATGGTGTGATCACTCTGCCTAGAGCCAGACATCCAGGAATGTGAAGTCAATGTGGGCCTTAGGAAACATCACTATGAATAAACCTAGTGGAGGTGATGGAATTCCAGTTGAGCTATTTCAAATCCTAAAAGATGATTCTGTGAAACTGCTGCACTCTATGCCAGCAAATTTGGAAGACTCGGCAGTGGCCACAAGACTGGAAAAGATCAGTTTTCATTTCAATCCCAAAGAAAGGCAATGTCAAAGAATCCCCAAACTACCGTACAATTGCACTCATCTCACATGCTAGCAAAGTAATCTCAAAATTCTGCAAGCCAGGCTTCAATAGTACATGAACCATGAACTTCCAGATAGTCAAGCTGAATTTTGAAAAGGCAGAAGAACAAGGCATACAGGCAAACTGCTAAGTCAGGAGTTCATACAGTATACTGAAACTCATACCCCTCCCTTTATCCACCCATATTTCAACAACAGCTTCATTCATTCACTCATTTATTTATTCATTCATTTACATTGCTCTGTAGAGACTATTGTCAGGACTTCAGACTAAATCTAAGGAGAACGTTAGGCTATTGTGTGGGGGACGATGATGACTCAGACCCAGGTCAAGAAAAGGAGGAAAAGTGCACTGGTTTCAGATAACATTTTGAGACTAGACTATGTAAGAAACCAGGACCGGATTATCCTCAGATCCATTCCTCAAATTAGCCTTCCTCTGCTTTTCATAAGGATTGAGCTGTGACTCTTCCAATGGGTGTTACTTCTAAAGCCTCCCTTTTCATCTAGATGCTCAACCAATGACACAGGCAAGACATTTGGAAGAAAAAAAAAAAAACATGGAGGAAAAGGTGTTTCACATGATCACTCTGCTTCCCAGCTCCATCTTCAGAGACATCTATGTATCATTCATGGCTTCAGTCCCTATTGCAGAGAACCAACTTTCTTCTATCAACCTAAGTACTGTAGCAGCTCCCTGTATTCCCAGTTTGCTAATGTAGGTGGATTTGTGCTCACCTACTATCAATGTACTAAATCCTGGTTAAATCTCGTTTTGTTCTAAGTACCCATAAGGATTTTTATTTTCTTGTTTGTATCCTGGACAGTGACTTGGTGATGTTTTTAATGAAAGGAGTGAAAAGCAGAGGGGCCATCATTTTGGGTTTGTGCAACTAGGTGGATGTAGGTTCTTTACATTAAGAAACCTTTCATATGTGTGAAGTTACTCATTCTTATCCTTTGAGACTTGGTTTTACTATTAACCTCAAAACAATGCCTTGAAGTCCCTATGTAAAATAGATTTTGACTATTTAGCACTAATGGAATTATTTTGTTTTTAGCTCACTGCATTAAAACGTGAGCTCCAGGGAGTTACGCCATGCCCTTCTTTTTATTATATTCCAGTGCATCACCCCATAGTAAATAAAAGACTAGTGTTTGTGAAAGGAAGAGGATGAAAGGCAAGGAAAGATGAAGGGAAAGAGAAAGAGAGGGAGGATTACAAGAACCTCAAGTTGCTTCCAACCACCTCCCCACCATTGAAACACAAACACTACACAGAAAAGAACTCCCTGGCCTCATGACAGACACGGACTGAATTATCTTCCCTCCTAAAATTATCACTGAATGTCAAGAACTACTCTGCATTTCCAGTTACTCCTGCTCTGATTTTGCAAGTATTTTCTTTACCCACCAGGAACCATCTTTACTAAGCTTTAGATGACAAAAAGATTTCTGTGGATGAACCTTTTCCCATGGCTATCACTCTACCACCTAGATATCCTGTTTTTTGTGTTTGTGTCTGACCAGAATCGCTAAAATTCTGACACTACTGTTCTTCTCTATATAGAAAACTCCAGTTAGATGACAAGCCCCACCCTAAACAATTTTCTGCTACTGCTAAGTCTCTTCAGTTGTGTCCGACTCTGTGCAACCCCACAGATGGCAGCCCACCAGGCTCCTCTGTCCCTGGGATTCTCCAGGCANTGTTCTTCTCTATATAGAAAACTCCAGTTAGATGACAAGCCCCACCCTAAACAATTTTCTGCTACTGCTAAGTCTCTTCAGTTGTGTCCGACTCTGTGCAACCCCACAGATGGCAGCCCACCAGGCTCCTCTGTCCCTGGGATTCTCCAGGCAAGAATACTGGTGTAGTTGCCATTTCCTTCTTCAATAGCATGAAAGTGAAAAGTGTAAGTGAAGTCGCTCAGTCGTGTCCTACTCCTAGCGACGCCATGGACTGTAGCCTACCAGGCTACTCCGTCCATGAGATTTTCCAGGCAAAAGTACTGGAGTGGGTTGCCATTGCCTTCTCTGCCTAAACAATCTATCCACCCAAATGCAAATTAATCACTTAACAGTCAGATTTGTTCTTAGGTCTGATGCTTTGAAACCAAGGTTGTTCAAAAGAAGGTACATTGACTAGGAAATTAAACACAACCAAGTTCATCCCATCCTGACAGTTGTTAGCTTGTTATTATGATAAATATATTCTTCTCTCTGAGCAGAAGTTTTCACATTTAAAAGTAAAACATAGTTATCCAGTGATGATTATAGTATCTGAAACACAGATATATTAAATAGATATTTGTTGGAGGAAAGAATGGCAGCTTATCTCTGCTGCTGTAAGATTTATGTCATTTTACATGGGTACAAATGATAATGTGGTACCCGTTCCACTGAGGTGTTCATCAAGTATTATCTTACCAAACCTCCAAATTCTGATTGATGTTAGATTTGTAGACTTCACATCATCTCTATTCTGCGAAGACATCATAATCATTCAGTTCAGTTCAGTTCAGTCGCTCAGTCATGTCTGACTCTTTGCAGCCCCATGAGGTGCAGCATGCCAGGCCTCCCTGTCCGTCACTAACTCCTGGAGTTCACTCAGATTCATTAACGTCTGTGAAAATTCCAGAAGACTGCTTTACTCACACTTCACTTGTTTGAAATAATAACTGTTGACCAGTTCCCTCCTGGATCTATGCTCCCATACCTGCCCCAAAGAACCTCATGCTATTATCTCCCTCATCAGAAGACCACATTGCCTTCTGAATTCCTGTATTTTCAGACCAAAAGTCACATTATAAATATGAAGTTATCCTTCTCTGCCCATGTCCAATTGATTCTTTAACAGAAATCTCTAAATGCCTTATTTTTGTCCCTATCTTCATCCATGCCTTAGCTCTAGTCCACATTGTATTACTCTTCAATTATTTCCTATTTTCATTGTTTTCTTATTAGATTATTTTAGGATCCCCATTTCTTATATATTTCACTATTAATGTTCCTATTTGAGTGATTTTCCTTTTAAAATATCACATAAATGAAAATAAAAATTCTATATGGCCAGTATCCTTAACAATTTGCTAAACTGGGTCTTTATAGGAAAAAGGCTCAACCTCCTATCCATAGTACATCATATCCCTCACAAAGCAGATCCTATAACCCTCCCTGGCCTTGTCACTAAGGTGACCATACACTTTTTTGAAGACTATTTTTCAAGAGCAATTTTAGGTTCACATCAAAAATTGGGAGGGAGGTACAGAGATTTTCCACATACTTTCTAACCCCTACTCCTGCATATCTTCCCCCATTATCAACATTCCCCACCAAATCAGTATATTTGTTACAATTAAGTAACTTACATTGACACTCAGTGTCCACTGTTTACATTAGAGTTCATTCGTTACATTATACATCCTATGGATTTGGACAAACATGTAATGACATCTATGCATCCATCATTTTAATGTAGACAGTAGTTTCACTGCCCTAAAAATCCTTTGGACTCCATCTATTCAGCACTCCCCACTCACCAATCCATGACACCCAGTGATGTTTTTACTCTCTCCCAGTTTTACCTTTTACAGAGTCACGTATTTGGAATAATACAGCATATAGTCTTTTTATATTGACTTCTTTTACTTAGTAGTATGCATTTAAATGTCGTCTATGTCTTTTAGGGCTTCCCTGGTAGCTATATGGTAAAGAAGCCACCTGCCAAAGCAGGGGACATGGGTTTGATCCCTGCATCAGGAAGATACCCTGGAGAAGGAAATGGCAACCCACTCCAGCTTTCTTGCCTGGGAAATTCCATGGGTTGAAGGAGCCTGATGGGCTACAGTCCATGGGGTTGCAAAAGACTCAGACATGACTTAGTGACTAAATAACAACTAATGTCTTTTCATGTCTTGATAGTTCAATTCTCTTTAGCACTGAGTAATATTTCATTGTTTGGGTGTACCACAGTGAATTTATTTATTCACTTACTGAAGGACATCTAGGTTGTTTCTAAGTGTTGGAAATTATGAATAAACATTCATGTGCAGGTGTTTCAGCAGACATAAGTTTTCCATTTATTTGGGTAAATATCAAAGAGTATGATCATGGATTGTATGGTAAGAGTATATTATGGTTTTATTTAAAAAACACCAAATTGTCTTCCAAAGTAGCTGTGCCACTTTGCATTCCCATAAATAATGAATGAGAGTTCCTGCTGTTCCATATCCTAGATAGTACTTGGTGTTGTAAGTATTCTAGATTTTGGTCATCGTAATAGGTGGTTTAGGTGCTAGGTCGTGTCCAACCCTTGCAACCCCATGGATTGTAGCCTGCCAGGCTTCTCTGTCCATTGAATTTTTCAGGCAAGAATACTGCAGTGGGTTGTCATTTCCTTCTCCAGGGGATCTTCCGGATGCACAACTCGAACCTGGGTCTCCTGCATTGCAGGCAAAATCTTTACCAACTGAGTTGGAGAGAAGCCCTAATAGGTATACAGCAGTATCTAATTATCTCCAATACTTTGGCCACCTCATGCGAAGAGTTGACTCATTGGAAAAGACTCTGATGCTGGGAGGGACTGGGGGCTGGAGGAGTAGGGGACAACAGAGGATGAGATGGCTGGATGGCATCACTGACTCAACGGATGTGAGTCTGAGTGAACTCCAGGAGTTGGTGATGGACAGGAAGGCCTGGCATGCTGTGATTCATGGGGTCGCAAAGAGTCGGACACAACTGAACGACTGAACTGAATTATTGTTTTAGTTTGGATTTCCCTCATGACATATAATTTGGAACATCATTTCATATACTTATCTACCATCAGTATATCTTCTTCAATGGGGCATCTGTTAAAGTCTGTGGTCCACTTTTTAACTGGGCTGTTTTCTTACTCTTGAATTGCATACTATTTTTTTTTAATAAAATGGAATATCACCACTAATAATTATCTGGGACAATAGTAATAAACTGACGCTTCCCTTGACAAATGAAGATTCATGCTCACCTTACTTATCACTCCTTATTCGTTCTGATTCATCTCTCATTGTCTGAACTGCTTGTCATCACACAAAAGCCATGTGCTGTTTTACCACTGGGCCTTAGGTCATGTGGTAACTACTTGTGAAACTCTTCCTTATTTCTCTTCCAAACACTTACAGAATTCTGAATACTGTTACTAATTTAAAACTTTGGTAAAGATTTCTATGACCTTTATCAAAATATCAGAATTACTGTTCATTTCAAATATTGACACCACTTTTATTATAACTGACACTGTGTAGTAGTATAACAATATAATCATACCTCCCACATCAATGCTTCTATCTGGACCTGAAAGACTTAGGGTTCTGTTTTATTCATCTTTGTATTTCAGTTCCTAACAGGTTTGTTTCATAGTAGGTATACAGTGTTTTGTTTTGTTTTGTTTTTCCTCTAGTGTCAAACCTCTTTTAAGTAAATAAATGGGCTTAACATCTGGGCTTAACAAATGGTGCTTAAACATAAATCACTGCTGTATAGGACTCAATTCGAAAATTGCTAAAGGATCAGCTGGAGTAGCCAAATTTCCTAGAGCCCAAGGGCCCTATTTCATTTTCGAGGGTCTTCTGTATCTAAAAGTTCATAAAAGTATCTTTTATGATTGCTGTCCTTCATAGTGAAAACAGTGGCCTAAACAGAAAGTGAAGATATCCATGTCTCATCTGCCCCAAAGGATAGTAACTGTAAGGCAGGGAGATCTGGACAGATAAGAGAAAGTCAAGGGATTTATAAATAAGAAGAACAACAATAGTATGTGTTACATGGAGAACTAGAATCGATGAATATGCTAGGTACTGTCCATGTTTCTGGGATCAATGGGGTGGTCAGGAAAAGCTCAAGTTGGCAATATTTAAGCTGTGCTCTATAACATAAGAAAGAGCTATCTGTGCAAAGAAGGAGGGAGATGGGAAAGTTAGCTACAGAAGGAGGAAAAGCACTGTGAACTTGTAATTTTCCTATTTTTAGTAAATTTTCCCACTTCTGAAAATTTTTCCTTAAACTTTTCATCACCACTTTCCTGAAGGATCACAGAAATTGGGATTGTCTGATAGAATAAATATAAAAAGTAAAGGAACCACTGTGCTTTATTCCTTTTCCTTCTTATTAAATGAATATATTTTATTTTTTTAAAGCAGTTTTAGGTTCACAGCATATTTCAGTGGAAGGTACATATAATTCCCATGTATGCCCCTCTACACACACACACAGATTCACACACACATATACAGCCTCCTCCACTGTCAATGTTTCCCATACCAGCTTTGTACACTTCAACACTGAGGCATCATTATCAACCAAAGTCCATAATTTACATTATGGATCACTCTTGTGTTGTACATTATCTGGGTTTGACAAACACATGTTGATTTAAACATGTATCTACCTTATTATACAGAATAGGTTCACCACCCTAAAAATCCCATGTTCTACCTAGTTATCCTTCCCTGCCCCTAAATCACCAGTCATTTTACTGTTTATGTAGTTCTGTCTTTTCCAGAATGTCATATGTTTGGAATTAAGCAGCATGTGGGCTTTTCAGATTGGCTTATTTCACTCAGTAATTTAGCCTTTAAGTTTCCTCCATGTCTTTTCAAGTTTTAATAGCTCATTTCTTTATAGTTTTACCTTTTATTATGTTTATTCTTGAAAGAGAGATTCATGCTATACAGTAAGGGTGTCATGATGTCAATTTATTTGACCCTGGTGATGTAGGAATTTGAAAGTATTAATCTAGTGAACAAAACAGAACCCCCCACCAAAAAGGGGGGGGAAAAAGTAAAATTTTTTTTTTTCTTACTAAAAAAAAGCACAGCTGAGAAAAGGACGTTTGAACAGGGAGAAAAAATAAAACTTAACAGAGGAAGAAAAATATGATATACCACCAGACATATGCACTCAGAATCATACCCACAGTATCACTGTCCTTGGCATTTTGCTTCCCCACCAACAGCCTCTAAGAATAAACAATAAGAAGGAACAGCTTGTTCATCTCTTCATATGCTGCCCTAAACATATGTTATCAAAACTTTCCCTTTTTAAAAATATCATTAAAGATAAATCAGGCCTTTGTGGGTTTAATTATTCAGTATATTGCATTTTAATTATTTATTAATATTCTGTATTTGATAAACTTTTCCAGAGAATTGGGGAGGTTATAATAAAAAGATTAATTGACTCCATTAATATTCTGGAATGAGCCTAGTTTATACATCGACTGGGCAAAGCACATCCATTTCTCTGAGGAAAACCCAAGATTAGCTTAGCAACATTGGGAAACTACATCTTTAAGCCTTCATTTCCTCATCATTAAGATAGGCCTAGCAATAATGTCTTTTAGTAAAAGATTCTTGGAAAGATTAATGGGACAAAGTATATTAAAGAGGTAGAACAATGTCTGGCAAATAATATAGAGTGTTTAATAAATATTTTATTCCACTTATAGGGATGAGATAATATGTATTTCCAGGGTTTCCCTGGTGACTATGTGGTAAAAAATCTGCCTGCCAACACCAGAAACATGAGTTCAATTTCTGGGTCAAGATGATCCCCTGGTGAAGGAAATGGCAACCCACTCCAGTATTCTTGCCGGGGAAATCCCATGGACAGAGAAGCCTGGCAGGCTACAGCCCATAAGGTTGCAAAGAGTCAGACATGACTTGATGACTAAACAACAAGCAATATATATATTTCTATTCTGATGGGAGGTGTTAGGAAATGACTTGGGTCTTGAAGGAGGATACGATGTGCTCCAAGAAGACAGGGGACTACCGGATGTAGGAACAGTACCAGCACAAATCTGTATTTAAATCCTATCTCTCTTCCCATAACTGACTTACTATTGGGCATCACAAAACTATATTCTACAACTTCAGTGGACTGAGCAAATTCAAAGCAATAATTAGAACACAGAATATGCTGCTGGAATTACACACCAGGGTGTAAAAATCTAACCGTCCCAAACAAGGTATTACATGCATACATAAAATCTCAGTCTTCAAAGCAAAGAAGAACCTTAACAAGCCCCCTCAAATGTGATCTTATTCCAAGTTCTTATGAGATAGTAGAAAGAATAATAATTTCTGCCACCTTGACTAGGCCTTTGACATTCATAAATTTTGAAGGGGGAAGTCTCTGAATGCAGGATTATTTATCAATAGCAATAGTGTCTGCTCTGGTTCTGGTGTTGATGGCCTGGTGCCTATCAGATTCCCCAGAGTGACCAAGAAAAGATCAGAGTTCCACAGATACAGGAAAAACAGGTGCACAGCATTTGTGGCATGTTTAGTTTTTATAAGTACAGTGAAGAGCACTTTATATGCATTATCTATTTCAACTTAACAGCAGACCTGTAAGAAGGATAATATAAAAGTGCATGACCGAGGAACCAAGGTAGAAAGAACTGGTCAAAGTCACAAAAAGGGTGCCGTATGAACTGTCTTCTAAAACTCACAACTGTCCAACTGAAAAATGTGTATCCTTGTCTGTTCTGCTATGATGCTATCAGTCTTTCATCAGTAGTTTGATTTTAACACACCTATGCCAGTTAATTTGTTGTTTCACTTTTGTATAGCCTTTGTATAGCCTTCATAGCCTTTGTCTATGAAGTCTAAATATCTTAAGAGCCCAAATGCTCAATGATCCAAAGAATAGGGATGAGTCCATAAGTCCATATATGTTTCTATAAAAGCAACATCACTAAAACAATGACATTCATGGATTGTCCTGGATCTCTCCCCACTAAGTAGAATTTGGCTAGTACTCTAAATCCTATATTATCAGTACAAGTCCATTTTCCAGAGAGTACAGTATGTTGGGTAGACATATGAGATTTTAAGTCAAAATAAATAAGGTCCATGTTTTGTTTCTGTCACTAAAAACAGTAATTCAGAAGGATAATTCAATTTGTATTAATTTCAATCACCTTGTAAGGAATTGGAAACATTAAATGTAACTACCACCTAGAATTGCCATGTTTCCCGCCACCAGTCCAAACCTGGTTTGGGATCATTTAATGTGATTTTCAGTGCACAGTAAAAATTCATATGTGAACTATCTGTATCATCATCGTCAATGTCATCATTAACCTTATCATTTTATGATTATTTGCTAATTTATTCACCATCAGTACTCCTGTGATCAAGGAAAAAAATGTCAATATATAAAAGCAGAATGATGGCAGGTATGGGAAAAGTAAGCTCTCAGAAACAGTGTGCTTTATAAATTATTTTTACTAAAAGGAAATCTGTTTTCTGATTGAGCCAAGAAGAATCTGTAACAGACAAGAGAGTGAAAGGAGACAGAGAGCAAAATAAAGAAAGAAAGGTAGAAAGAAATAGTCAGATAAACGGTGGTAGTTTCCAGTAGACTCTTTAGAGCATGCTAATTACTGGAGACTGAATGCTTCAGGGAAACTGATACACCATCTACAACTCATTTTTCTTGCATAACTAGCTCTTATTTGCTTTGTAACACTTTGCTTTTAACTCTGCTTTTCTCTACTGAAAATAGGAAGGAGAGAAACTTATAAATTGTAACTGATTGTACAGGCATACCCCAGAGATATCACAGGTTTGGTTCAAGACCTCGGGAATAAGGTGAGTCACAGAATTCTTTTAGTTTCTCAGTGCATATAAAAGTTAGGTATATTCTATTCTGCAGTCTATTAAGTGTACAAAAGCATTATGTCTAAGAAAAGTGCACACTTCAATTAAAAACTAACTTGTTGCTAAGATATGTTAACCATCATCTGAGCCTTCAGTGAGTTATAATCTTTTAGAAATAGTAACATCAAAGATCTTTGATCACAGATCACCATGATAGATATGCTGCTAGGGAAAAGTTTAAAATATTGGTAGGGTTACCAAAATGTGACATAGAGACAAAGAAAGAAAGATAGCGCTAAGTCGTGTCTGACTCTTGCGATCCTATGAACTGTAGCCTGTCAGGCTCCTCTGTCCATGGGATTCTCCAGGCAAGAATACTGGAGTGGGCTGTACAGAGACAAGAGGTGAACAAATGCTGCTGAAAAAACAGCATCAATAAACATGGTCTATGTAAGGCTGCTACAGACCTTCAATTTGTAAAGGAAAAAAAATGCAGTATCTGTGAAGTGCAACTTAAAGCACAATAAAATGAGGTATGTCTGTATCTCCTTGATTACTTAGAGTTTACCAAGAAAATATGACAGTGGAAATTAACAAGACACTCGTAAACAACAGTTTACTGGTTTGGTACTTATCAGAATATTTTCCTAGGATATTTTTTAAAGCATTTTAGTTAGCCATGAAACAGCTTGTTTAGAATTGTTCTTGTGTCAAAAGAGGGAAATGAACAATTCTTAAGTAGAAGGGATTTTCGCTAACTCAGCTCCCTAGAAGAATCAATACTGTATTATAACTTTTTCCCCGCTGTTGAAACAGTGTGGTTTAAAATATAAAGATTCTATTCTTTCTTGGGAAAAAGCAATGTTTAAATTTTCCACCTGACATGTTATAGTGTTATATTTCATGTCAGGTTGTTTCAGGCATGGCAAATGACAGGAAGCCTCAGTGATACTATGATACAAATTCTGAAGCTCACATTGAGTTATCTTAGTGGGACATATCAGCTTGAAAACATACATGAGGAAAATGCACAATTCTGAAGACCAGAGATAAAACTCAAAAATCCCAGAGATAGTAACGTTCATCATTTATTTCTGATGCAGGGACAAGTTAACAAAGCGACATACAAACTCTATTTATCCAGCTTAATAAAATTAAGGCAACAGAAGGATTTATTTTAACTCAGTGGGTAGATAAATATACAAATAGCCAAACAGATTCAGTTGAGTATAAAAAGTTCTAAAAATAATAAGGAATAGGGCTAATATTTATCTCATACCTACTGTTACAGATTCTTTTCAATAGATCATTTGATTTAATAATCACAGTTTTCTTTAGGTAGATAATATTATTTTCAACCTTCTTTTTTTTTTCAAAAAGAAAAGAAAAACAAAGAAAAGAAAATGGAAGCTTGGCACGTTTAACTAAGTTAACCACCATCATCTTTTTTCAAGTCATCTAAAAACACAGAATTTCTTCTAAATTTTGCTGAGTGCCATAGAATTGATGCTTTTGAACTGTGGTGTTGGAGAAGATTCTTGAGAGTCCCTTGGACAGCAAGGAGATCAAACCAGTCAATCCTAAAGGAAATCAGTCCTGAATATTCATTGGAAGGACTGATGCTGAAGCTGAAACTCCAATACTTTGGCCACCGGATGCGAAGAGCTGACTCATTGGAAAAGACCCTGATGCTGGGAAAGATTGAAGGCAGGAGGAGAAGGGGAAGGCAGAGAATAAGTTGGTGGGATAGCATCACCTACTCAATGGACATGAGTCTGAGTAAACTCCAGGAGCTGGTGATGGAAAGGGAAGCCTGGCCTGCTGCAGTCCATGGAGATGCAAAGAGTCAGACATGACTGAGCCACTGAACTAAATTGCCTGAGTCAAGAGCCAAATAATGTCAGTGTTTCTGTTGTAACAAACAGTACACTATTTCAGGTCTTCACAGCCTCTGGCTTAAAGTTTACAGTGTTTTGTTTTGTTTATACTGGTTTTCTCGAATTTAGTTCCTCTTTAAAGCTTTCCATACATTGAAGCCAAACTTTTACTATCTCTAAGTATAGTACCAATGATATTCACTTTTCGCCTCAGAAAACTTCATTGGGATTATTTCCAGTTTTAAATGACATTAGAGCAACTAAGAGAGGCTGGTTCAGCCTCTCAAAATTTCCTGATGAAATGATTAGAAACCCACAGAAATACCCAACCTCCTCTCCCAAGCAACCAAAACACTCTGATATAAGTTCTGGAAACAGGCAATACAGATGCAACCTGGGTCTAAAAGGCCTCACAGAATCCATGGATGAAGGTAAGGTCATAAAACCATAGGGATTCTCTCATAAAACATCAATTTCAAAGTGATTTAAACAGAGAGAAAACCTCAATACAAAGAAAAGGACCTTCAGCCAGTCCCTGAAATACAGGACATGTTTCATGGCAGGGTTGAGGGACAATAGAAAAATAGAAAGGTTTAGCCCAGAACGAATCTCTGAAATATCCATATTAAAACTTGGCTCCATTAAAGAGTTCTTGGTTACATATGATAGATGCTAATCCAAATTGGCAGGAAAAAAATCAAAACTGTATAGAACGGTAGGTTTACTTATTGTCAGAAAAGTTTCAAGAATGAAACTGACACAAGAATGAGAATGAGAAATTGGTAACTCACACTTGCTGTGCAACAAATCATAGAAACCCATCAATCAGGCTTGTTAGGGAATTTCTTTACCTCATTGCTGCTGTTTCATACCTCGTTCAGAAATGATGTAATCATCTCTGGAATAAACTTCTATCAGTGAATCGAATCTTTAACTGAGAAACCCTGAGGGTCTTTCCTTTCTCATTCACATCACAATCTCAGTTGCTATTTCTATTCCTAGACTGGAACGTCGAGAAAACAGCTGGCTAGCAATAAGCAGTTTACAGAGGCAAGTGGTCCACAGAGGTGTGGCAGAGGGACCCCGGGTAGGCATGCAAGCAAGAGACTGCTGCTGTCAGTTATTCCATCTGCTAGCTTGTCTGAAAACCTGACATTTGGGGTAAGGCTACATCTCTTCTTCCCTGGTGGCTCAGACGGTAAAGCGTCTGCCTACAGTGCGGGAGACCTGGGTTTGATCCCTGGGTCATGAAGNATTCCATCTGCTAGCTTGTCTGAAAACCTGACATTTGGGGTAAGGCTACATCTCTTCTTCCCTGGTGGCTCAGACGGTAAAGCGTCTGCCTACAGTGCGGGAGACCTGGGTTTGATCCCTGGGTCATGAAGATCCTCTGGAGAAGGAAATGGCAACCCACTCCAGTACTCTTTCCTGGAAAATCCCATGGATAGAGGAGTGTAGTAGGCTACAGCCCATAGGGTCACAAAGAGTCGGACATGACTGAGTGACTTCACTTACATCTCTTCAGTCTAACAGCTCTCCAGTAAATTTAAACAGAGTCTGTACTGAGAAGTGGGCTTACGGCTATTTACAAAAACCAATTTTCAGCTATGGAACTCCATGGGTATTCCATATAACAGAATGGTTGGCAAACTCCAGCTATTTATTCAGGAGACCAAAGTGAAATAAAGTATATTAAATCTATCCATATATCTGCCTGTTTTTATATCTCTTTAGAAACATATTATAGAACAATGGGAAGGTACATCATCCAGACACCAAAGGATAAATGCTATCAGCCTTCTAACTTAATGCTGTTCAGAAACCTGTGTTTTTATAGGCTGGTTAACAGAATATGATATGTCAGTTAAACAAAAAGTACACAGAAATACTTGATGATTCTAATTCTACTGATGTTAAAATCAATATTGATGTTGTGTTGGTAGAGGTGCTGTGTATTCATGTTTAACTGGAAGGAAACATATGAATTAGATAATTACTACCTATGAGTAGTAGATTTTAGATGACTTTCATGTTCTGTTATATATTTTTCTATGGTTTCAAATTTCCTATAGTTGCCACATTTTTTCTGTATAATAGAAATGTAATAAATATTTTAAAATAATTGAATAAAATAAATTTAAAAGGCAGGATTCAGCAAGCTCCTTGTGGACTGTCCAACAGTTCTCTGTTCCTTTTTAGTATTCAGGGTCTTTATTTTGTTTCTAATTGTCACTTCATTTGTATTTTCTTACTTTTTTTACAAACATGCCAAACAATTTCTCACTTTAAAAAAAGAAGCTACCTCTAGCCAGGACACTATAAACATACAGAAAGAAAAAAGAAAATATTAACAACTTTATTTTGCTACTATATTCAATTGGTACTCACTATTTAACACACACACACACACACACACACACACAGAGAATGCTCTATTTACCTATAAATGACTTAGCAGTTTCATAAGATGATTTAAAATGTTTATTTTTATTTAAATGTTTCATATTAAGGGAAAAGATCACCTTGGAACCATCTAGTGATTTCTCTATATCAATCTGTATCTATACACAAATTCCTTTTCCTGCCCCATCATATATTCCTGACCATGTGATCCATTAACCACAACCTGTGTATATACCACCGGCAGTTTAATTCGTATCTTGGCTTTGCCTGTCCTCTCCATCTGGGATCACTTTTACAAAGCAATATTTCAAAGCACAAATCAAATGTTCCCATCAGTTAGAGATTATCTCTCTCCTTTGGCATCCTAGGGCCAAAGGATGTTTTTTTGCAAGTGTTTTTCCCACTGCATTACTGTGTCACAAACTTTCGGAGGGTAAACGGCTACCTTTTTCTGTGTTCTGTGTTTAGCACATAACTGATCATACAGAATCCATAAATATGTATTGAAAAATGGACAATTCAGGTTTCACAATTGAAACTCAGACCTTTGGAAACATGCCAGGGAGTAGAGAGGAAGTATCTGACTGCAGGAAATGAGGTTATAGAGACCAGGGAAGAAAAGCAGAGAAGGCATCAACACTACTTTTACCTTCTTCACAATTTTGCCTCTCACCCTAAGGCAACATGAATGGTAGAGACAGGACACTGAAATTGCAATTGATCCCTAATACACTAACTGGAAATTACTCTATTCACAGCAAATGATAAGAAAGAATTACCAGAGCCAAAGCAAAGCTAACTTACTTCCTTTTCCTAGAAATAAAGTAACCAAGAGTTATAATAGGAAGAAAAACAGAATGGGAACCAAAACAAAAACATTGCCTTTTCTACATCTAAATGTATCCTTCTCTTTGCAAAAAAAGGAGGAAAAAACAGGGCTTGCTGAAAGCTATGTGAAGGATGCATGTTATGCTTTTCAAATGGCTATGTATGTATATAGATGTGTGAGTATAACACACATATGTTACATACACTGCACCCGATATTTGTAACATACCTCTACAATAAGTCAGGAATAGTACTTGAGATATTAGAGAAAAAGAAGCCCCACATCTCCTCAGGTCTTACCTTTCATCCATACAGCAGACTCAGTCACCTCAGATCATGTGGTCATTCAGTTTAGCTTAGTTTAGTTTAGTTTAGTCATACAGTTGCTCAGTCGTTCCAACTCTTTGTGACTCTATGGACTGCAGCACGCCAGGCCTCCGTGGCCATCACCAACTCCCGGAGCTTGCTCAAACTCATGTCCATCAAGTCAGTGATGCCATCCTACCAGCTCATCCTCTGTCGTCCCCTTCTCCTCCTGCCTTCAGTCTTTCCCAGCATCAGGGTCTTTTCAAATGAGTCAGTTCTTTGCATCAGGTGGCCAAAGTACTGGAACTTCAGCTTCAGCATCAGTCCTTCCAACGGATATTCAGGACTGATTTCCTTTAGGAATTGGTTTGATATCCCTACAGTTCAAGGGACTCTCGAGAGTGGTCATTTAGCCACTGTTATATCCATATGCTGCTGCCGCTTCTGCTAAGTCGCCTCAGTCATGTCCGACTCTGTGTGACCCCATAAATGGCAGCCCACCAGGCTCCCCAGTCCCTGGGAATCTCCAGGCAAGAACACTGGAGTGGGTTGCCATTTCCTTTTCAAATGCGTGAAAGTGAAAGTGAAGTCGCTCAGTCAGCCCCATGGACTGTAGCCCACCAGGCTCCTCCATCCATGGGATTTTCCAGGCAAAAGTACTGGAGTGGGGTGCCATTGCAATTGTTCATTATTAGGCCACTCCTACTTGACTACAAGTTTCTCAAGAGAAACTTTATATCTGCATATCAAATCCCTACTTTGGGAAATAGTGAAAACCAAAAATGGTAAAATGAGGGGACACATTATTGAGCCCTCTATTAAATAAAAAGTTTTATTTGCTTATACATTATCCTGAAATGTTCCACCATCTTTGCCTGTAAATCATGTCTCTGAAACCACAAAGTGGGAAGTTAACCTCTCTTGAAATCCTTGATTGTAGCTGCTAAGACTTCCACTGTGCTTTTAGTGTTTCTTGTGGCTCCTTAATGGCACATTTTCATGATTTCAATAAACGTCTGTTCTCCATATTGCTTCCACTTGGTCAACACCTTTTAATGACTGTTGGACCCTGGGAGCAATAGACTGTTTTCCTCAGTCCAGATTGTTTAATGGCTTGATGAGGATGAACACTGCTTTTCAAAAGATAGGTTTCTAGATTCCAACTATGGAGATGGTTACACTCCATTAGGGAGTTTCAAGTAGTGACACTGCAAAAGTTTTCTAGGTGATACTTCTATGTCAATAATTATTTATATTTATGGAGCTGGGGAAAATAGATATTCACAACAGAAGAAGGTTTTCCCTAGGAAGTATCTATCTGTAGAAAATTTAGCATGAGGAAGGGAGGCATGAGGCTAGGAACAAAATGGTCAGAAGGTATAGTTTACCACTAAGGATGGAAACATTCAATAATAATATTCCACAAAATGCAGTGCACATATCATAGTATTATAAGAGGTAATTAAGGAGAGCAAGAAGTATACCTTTTTTCCCGCTTTGGCCGCACCATGTGCCTTGTGAGATCTCGGTTTGCCAATGAGGGATTAAACCTGGGCTATGGCAGCAAAAGCCCAAAATCCTAGCCATACCATAAAAGATTAACTCTCCAAACTATACCTTTGTAACACTGATTCAAGTAGTAAGAAGTATCTCCTTTTTGAATTGTCTTTAAACTATGCTATTGCATCTAGGATAAAGGTTCAGTTTTTGAATACTTGCTAATTTTAATCTGAAACAAGGAGAAACCTGGCTCAAACTCAGAACCCTGGGAGCAATAGATCTTATTACAATATAAGAGTGTTTTCTTAGGTTTATTTTCACTTTCTCTTTATAGCAAGTGATACTACTTTTCCATGTAAAATACCACTATATTCAAACCTCTTTAGTGCAAGCACTGAAGTAAAAATGGTAGGTATATTAAATTATCAAGTCAATATTGCAGATAACGTTTAGTTGTGACAAAACCATGGACACAGCACAAAATGACTGCAGTTTGGAAAATTTATCAATAGCGATGGATCAATCTCCCAGAAATAGATTTCTATTTGATGGGGAGCATGGAGAGAACTGATAAAGGCTAAGCATTTACTAACTGAAGACTACTATTGAGGCCTTCAACTGATTGGATGAGGCTCACCCACATTAGAGAGAACAATCTGCTTTATTCAGTCTACTGATTAAAATGTTAATCTCATCTAAAAACACCCTCATGACAATACAGACTAGCATTTGACCAAATGTTTGGGGACTCTCTGTTTCTGCTTTATTGACTATGCCAAAGCCTTTGACTGTGTGGATCACAATAAACTGTGGAAAACTCTGAAAGAGATGGGATACCAGACCACCTAACCTGCCTCTTGAGAAATCTGTATGCAGGTCAGGAAGCAACAGTTAGAACTGGACATGGAACAACAGACTGGTTCCAAGTAGGAAAAGGAGTACGTCAAGGCTGTATATTGTCTCCCTGCTTATTTAACTTCTATGCAGAGTACATCATGAGAAACGCTGGAATGGAAGAAACACAAGCTGGAATCAAGATTGCCGGCAGAAACATCAATAACCTCAGATATGCTGATGACACCACCCTTATGGCAGAAAGTGAGGAGGAGCTAAAAAGCCTCTTGATGAAAGTGAAGGAGGAGAGCAAAAAAGTTGGCTTAAAGCTCAACATTCAGAAAATGAAGATCATGGCATCCGGTCCCATCACTTCATGGGAAATAGATGGGGAAACAGTGGAAACAGTGTCAGACTTTATTTTTGGGGCTCCAAAATCACTGTAGATGGTGAGTGCAGCCATGAAATTAAAAGACGCTTACTCCTTGGAAGAAAAGTTATGACCAACCTGGATAGTATATTCAAAAGCAGAGACATTACTTTGCCGACTAAGGTCCGCCTAGTCAAGGCTATGGTTTTTCCTGTGGTCATGTATGGATGTGAAAGTTGGACTGTGAAGAAAGCTGAGCGCCGAAGAATCGATGCTTTTGAACTGTGGTGTTGGAGAAGACTCTTGAGAGTCCCTTGGACTGCAAGGAGATCCAACCAGTCCATTCTGAAGGAGATCAGCCCTGGGATTTCTTTGGAAGGAATGATGCTAAAGCTGAAACTCCAGTACTTTGGCCACCTCATGCGAAGAGTTAACTCACTGGAAAAGACTCTGATGTTGGGAGGGACTGGGGGCAGGAGGAGAAGGGGACGACAGAGGATGAGATGGCTGGATGGCATCACGGACTCGATGGACGTGAGTCTGAGTGAACTCCGGGAGATGGTGATGGATAGGGAGGCCTGGCATGCTGCGATTCATGGGGTCGCAAAGAGTCGGACACGACTGAGCGACTGAACTGAACTGAACTTGGGGACTCATGACCTAGCTGAGTTGACATATAAGATTAACCATCACACACCCCCAAATATTAGCTATCACAATACATATTCATCAGAAAAACTACATCAGTAGAATGTAAGACTTAAACAGGGTCTATCTACTGCAATGTTTGTCACATGCTAAGAAATGGTAGTTACATTCTCTGATTTGTAATCTTCCTTTCTCTTATATGTTGTTTGGCTCATGTTCAAAGTTCAAAGCATGTTTAGTGAATAGAATGGCAAATCTTGCAAGTTAGCACATTTCCAGGTGTGGGTCTGAACATTTTCCATGCTACAGCCATCTCCTACATTTCCGCTGGCTTTTGTCTCTGTTTTCTCTCTGCCTCTAGATGGGCCACTACAGTTTACCTTCCTGTGCAGTCTAATCTCTGTCAAAGTCTCCTCAGGAGCTCAGAAACCAGTTTTCTCTAAAAAGAAACCAGTGTTCTGAGGGAGCAGGTTTGAACAGAGTATATTTAATTAGGTCCAAGTTTTTTAATCACTGAGAATATCATTCATAGACATGAATCAACCAGTTAAGTACACAGTCATGGGTTTTATGAGGTTGCCTGCAAATGAAACATTTTATACTAAGTCAAAGGAAGAAGCAAGGAGGATTGTAATTAACATCAATTAAAAGAGATTTTTTAACAACATGAGATGAATCCCAGTAAATTAAGCTTAAAATCTGAATTTTCTAAACAGAGAAGAAACTGAGCAATGGCACATGTGATAAGGTCATACTAGACATCTGGCTTTTAAAAGGACCAAAGCTGTGGGCAGCAAATAGATCTAGAGCCACCCACCTAATTTCTACACAACCAGTGACTTTCCCCTTTATATTCTAAGTTTCTGTTATCTCAACTGTAAAATGAACATGGTGGTACCTTTCTCCTGAGGTTCTCCTGATGATTAATAATATTTTGCATAAAATGGCACAGCCAATAGCACATGCTAATGCTATTTGCTTCTTCCTCTCTTAAAAGAAAGGGATGATAATGATATCATAAACAACTGAACACACGTTGATTTGTGTAAAAAGCCAGGCAAACTCAAAGTGAGTACATGCAGTAGTCTATGCAGGATGCTTGGGGCTGGTGCATGGGGATGATCCGGAGGGATGATGTGGGGTGGGTTCATGTTTGGGAGTTCAAATAAAAAATTAAAAATAAAAAAATAAAAAATAAAAATAAAAATAAAAAATAAAACCCAGTAAATGATTGCAAAAAAAATAAAATAAAATATTGCGTAGAAAATTGGATGAATGTATAATTAATTCTAAACAAAACAAAGATAAATAAAGTATAAATACATAAAATGTGTAACAGGTTAAGTAGCTGGTAATTCTCACTAATTTTATCCCTACTTTGTAACTTTTACAAACATTATGTTCCACAAAATAGGAAATCTTTAGAAAACGTGAGAAATGTTCATAGCTTTGGAAAAAAAAAAACAAAACTATGATTCAAATGAGAAGAGAAATATACTTTATGGCAGTGAACTAGTTCACTTGAGCATTATTCTTAAAGTTTTCTCTTGAATTTTCACCCATAATCTTTCAAATGAGTATTGTAAGTAAACTGTGTTAATATTTACTTGACTATCAAATTCATCCAAAAAATATTTAGACAGGAAAACTACATGTATGCCATAAAAGTACTTGAGGATAGGGGATACTCATAAACATTTTCCTCTTAAGATACCTTAAGTAAGACTTAGCACTTAAATATTTCTTCCTTGAGGCATATTATGAAATATTTTTCTCAGAAGAAAGGGGTTTGAAGGCCATAAAATCATTATACAAAATGGCCAATCTTAATATTTTAACCATTAAATTTGTAAAGGGAATATTTAGTGAGAGGAAAAAACATCAGTAATTCAGTAAATGAAATTTATGCATCCTCATACATCTTTTGAAAAAATTTTTAATTCATATTTTTAGTATTTGGAATTGAAAGTGTTAGTCACTCAGTCATGCCTGACTCTTTGCCAGCCCAGCTCTTTGCCAGCCAGACTCTTCATGACCCCATGGACTGAAGTCTGCCAGGCTCCTCCATCCATGGGATTTTCTAGGCAAAGATACCGGAGTAGTTTGCCATTTCCTTCTCCAGAGGATCTTCTGTTCGACTACCCAGTATCACAAAATTAATAACTGGCAGAGGAGATATTTCTACCCTATTTGTTCTCAAAGTCTATATATTTCTACTCTTGTGTAGATTATATGGTCTCTGAAAATATATAAGTCCATAACATCCATAACAATATTTAAATATTTAAACATATTAAATAACATTAAAATATTTAAATAAAAACAATATTTTGATTAATATATAAATATATGATGCTATAATTTGTAAATTCACATAGGAATAGGTTATAGCATCAGCAATATTCAACCAGAGAGTGCTAAAATCTCTACTCATTTTAAGGTGACATTACATTTCAATTCTTAAGAAACTTTGTGATACTAAGAAGAGTGAAGTTTTTCTTTTGAAAAGTTCAAGTATTTTAGGAGATACTTTATTTGATGATTATAATTATTAATTCATTTTTATCCCTGACATGATCTTCTATAATACAAATGATCTGTTAGTGCTAAGTCAATAGTTATGAAATGTAAATATTACTGATCAAATGGACCTTTAGATGCCATCCATCAGGTGACAAAGTTTCTAAACTTTGAATTAGAAAACTACTCTTTACATAGGAAAAAATAAACTATATCCTATGAGTTGTTTTAAAACACTATAAACTTATTTTAATATATGCAAACAGTAGTATAGGTATAAAATCCTAATACTCACTATAAAATTTAAACTGCCAGAATCACAGCTTAAAACAAACATGGTTACACAAGTAATTAATTTAATGAGTAATATGAGGTCGTGTGTAGTAGTGAGGTAGTGTTCTAGATTTCTTTCCCTTTGAATTCTTCATGACTCCACTATGCATACCAGTCAAAGTTTAAGCCATTTTTCCATGTTCAAACCACAGAGAAATCATCATTCCTACAGAATGCAAAGATGTCATCCTGTTTTCCCTGAAAATAACCAATTTCTGTATTAGACCTTATTTTTCAATTAACTTAAAAAAACTGAATTTCTACATATATAATGTTAAAAATTAAAAACAAAGAATATGCACATGGTAAAAATAGTTTCAAAAGTAGTACCAAATGTATGTTTACTTCAGATTCTTGTACACTAGTATTTTCTGAAAAATCTCATTACTGAACACTCATTTGACTTTTGTAATCCAGAATGTTTCAAAATTTTATTTTAAAGTCATGGGGTGTTTTTAATAACATATCCCATAACACAGTTTGAGAAATGCTGTATTAGACTGTTAACTGATTTTAAAAAGCACTTTCATATAATTGTTTTTATTAAAATGCATTATTTCAAGCATGTTGTTCAGCTAATCACAGTGAACACCAAGAAGGAAAAACATGAAGGGTATGAATTCAAGTAAATACAGCCAATGGGAAACAATAAGAATGCACACTTTCATTTTCTCTTTTTTTTCTTCTGTTTAGGAGAAAACAGTCTACTATATTCAAACTATTAATTTAACAGATTCTTATTATTATCATACTTTATACCATTTAAAGTTTATCTGAAATCAGGGAACTAAAAATAATTTTGTCAAACTTGATACTATCAAAAGGAAGTTTCTAGAGAATTTATTTAAATGAATTGGTAACTGTGATGAAATTATATATACAACAGTAAAGTTCTACTATAGTAAATATTACTTTTGTGCTCCATATGAGAAATAACTGAGGTAAAACATAAAGTAAAAATGAAAAATATAAATATAAAATATAGTATTCAACAATGGATATACCATTAGGGAGGGGAAAAAAGATACCTATGACAAATGATTATAAAAGAAAATGTGTAAAGTGTGAAACACATTCTCACAGCATGAGAGAGAGTGACGACACATAAGAATATAATGGAAGATTTTGATGAATATAAGTCACATACAAACTGTATGAAAAAAACTACAGGCATTTCTGCTTTGAATATCCCAACAAAGAGCCAGACTCCTATCACACACTCTACTGCATGTGCCCTTAGAAACTGAGGACCTCTACATACTGAACTTGTTTCTAAACATTATCCCACTCAGGACCAATCTACAAATACTTCTCTTTTCAATTTGGGTGGGACTGTAAGTAAGAAATCAGAAGAGAAAATTTTCTCACCTGACTATTATCATTTTCATTTTAACTCTCAAAGTGGTATTATTTCCTCCAGATTAGACTCTTCTCACTAAAAATATTTTTTTTTCTAATTTAAGAATTTTATTATTTATGTATTTCTCCTTTCTCAGTTTATAATCCATTGGATTAGCCAAAAAGTTCATTGTTCCATAATATCCTATGGAAAAACCATGGTCTTCCATACCCCTTGTATTAACTATCTTAGCAAGATAAGTTTATCTAGTTCTCTATTCATTTAAAATATATTTCAGGGGGAGGCAGGGTCGGGGGCTATCATCCATCCAGACCCTATGCTAACTCTGAGGATCAGGAAAGAACATAAAACAGAGGAAATCACTGGTTATGGAAGTGTACAACAAATTTTCTGATAAGGGTTAAGAAATAATCAATACACATATATAACAGAATAGCTAACATTATTCCTGAGGGGGTGGTGAGAGAAAATTCCTTTTTGGAAGTTATAATAATGTAAGTCCTAAAGAATTATTAGAAACTTCACTGGTAGAAATACAAAAATGAGACTTAGGTCAATTTACATTTTCCTGAAGAAGACAGGAGTTATTTGGACATGATACCAAATAGATATAATCCATACAGATAAATTTACAGGCCTAGTCTGCACCAGTCTAATGCAATTGTGTTAAAATAATAGAGTTGACTCTTCAATGATTTGAACTGCATTTATAAGTGAAATTTTTTCAATAAATACATACTAAAGTACTATATAATCTGGGGTTGGTTGGATCCATGGATGCAGAACTGTGAATATGAAAAATGACAGGCTAATTAAAAAGTGAAATATTGATTTTCAACTTAACAGGGGTCAACTTCCCTAAGCTGTGAGTTGTTCCAGGGCCGATCATAATCAGAAGTCTTTCAATTCAAATATTATTAATGACTTCAAAGTAGATCAAAGTTTTATACTTTATATTTCATAGTGTTATATGGTGAAATTGCATTTCTTCTCTTTTATTCCATCATATGCCCCAAATTCTGTAGGTACTTCTACATGAAAGATGCTCATATAGAGCATCCAGACATGCGTGGATCTCATTTCTCTCAGTTAGGTCTCCTAATTTTTTTTATTATAGTAAGAACATTTAACATGAGATCTATCTTCTTAACAAAGTTTTAAGTGTAAACTACAGTACTGTTAACTTTAGGCACAACAGAATACATCAGCTCTCTTGAGGTACTCATATTACACAGTGAAAACTCAATAGTTCTCCGTTTCTCTCTTCCCTATGAAAGTCAAAATGTTAGTTGCTCAGTCGTGTAAGACTCTTTGCAAACCCATGGACTGTAGCCCACCAGGCTCCCCTGTCCATGGGGTTCTCCTGGAAAGAATAATGGAGTGAGTTGCCATTCCCTTCTCCAGGGATCTTCCCAACTCAGGGATCAAACCCAGGTCTCTCGTACTGCAGAGAGATTCTTTACTATTGGAGCCACAATCCTGGCAATTACCATTCTACTCTTTGCTTCTATAAATTTGACGATTTCAGATCACCATATAAGATCATCTTATAAGTGAAAACATACATGTCATCCTGTGATTGGCTTATTTCATTTAACATAATATCTCCATTCATGTTGCTTCTTATTGTAGGATTTTCTTCTGTTTTAAGGCTGAATAATATCTTATGGCAGAAAGTGAGGAGGAGCTAAAAAGTCTCTTGATGAAAGTGAAGGAGGAGAGTGAAAAAGTTGGCTTAAAGCTCAACATTCAGAAAACGAAGATCATGGCATCCGGTCCCATCACTTCATGGGAAATAGATGGGGAAACAGTGGAAACAGTGTCAGACTTTATTTTTTGGGGCTCCAAAATCACTGCAGATGGTGACTGCAGCCATGAAATTAAAAGACGCTTACTCCTTGGAAGAAAAGTTATGACCAACCTGGATAGTATATTCAAAAGCAGAGACATTACTTTGCTGACTAAGGTCCGCCTAGTCAAGGCTATGGTTTTTCCTGTGGTCATGTATGGATGTGAAAGTTGGACTGTGAAGAAAGCTGAGTGGTCCCATCACTTCATGGGAAATAGATGGGGAAACAGTGGAAACAGTGTCAGACTTTATTTTTTTGGGCTCCAAAATCACTGCAGATGGTGACTGCAGCCATGAAATTAAAAGACGCTTACTCCTTGGAAGAAAAGTTATGACCAACCTGGATAGTATATTCAAAAGCAGAGACATTACTTTGCCGACTAAGGTCCGCCTAGTCAAGGCTATGGTTTTTCCTGTGGTCATGTATGGATGTGAAAGTTGGACTGTGAAGAAAGCTGAGCGCCGAAGAATTGATGCTTTTGAACTGTGGTGTTGGAGAAGACTCTTGAGGGTCCCTTGGACTGCAAGGAGATCCAACCAGTCCATTCTGAAGGAGATCAACCCTGGGATTTCTTTGGAAGGAATGATGCTAAAGCTGAAACTCCAGTACTTTGGCCACCTCATGCGAAGGGTTGACTCATTGGAAAAGACTCTGATGCTGGGAGGGATTGGGGGCAGGAGGAGAAGGGGACGACCGAGGATGAGATGGCTGGATGGCATCACGGACTCGATGGAGGTGAGTCTGAATGAACTCCGGGAGATGGTGATGGACAGGGAGGCCTGGCGTGCTGCGATTCATGGGGTCGCAGAGAGTCGGACACGACTGAGCGACTGAACTGAACTGATCTGTTTTAAACCACACACAAACAAGCTCCTTTCCCAAAGAGGTAGGAGTCTGACAACATTAAAAGCAAGCAAGTAATTCAGGGGCCTCAAGAATATCCCTTTAAAGTTGTACAGTGAATCACAGTGTTTTGTGACACATCTGTTAAAGGCTGCATCTGAAAGTGTTAAAGAAAAATCAAAGAAAGGGAAAAAAGGTATCAACTGGACTAACTAGGGAGGGCTAACTATATGTAAGTAAGGTTGCAAGATTTAGCAAACAGAAGTATTGGGTACTTAGTTAAGATTGAATTTCAGATAAAAAAAAAAATAGTTTTCCAGTATAAGTATATCCTAATATAAAGCCTCCCTCATAACTCAGAAATTCACTCTAAACATGGGAATTTTTTGCTAGGAAGTAATGTGGAGTTCAATTCAGTTCAGTCGCTCAGTCATGTCTGACTGTTTGCGATCCCATGAACCACAGCCAGGCCTCCCTGTCCATCATCAACTCCCGGTGTCCACCCAAACCCATGTCCATTGAGTCAGTGATGCCATCCAGCCATCTCATCTTCTGTCATCCCCTTGTCCTCCCACCCTCAATCTTTCCCAGCATCAAGGTCTTTTCAAATGAGTCAGCTCTTTGCATCAGATGGCCAAAGTATTGGAGTTTCAGCTTCAACATCAGTCTTTCCAATGAACACCCAGGACTGATCTCCTTTAGGAGGGACTGGCTGGATCTCCTTGCAGTCCAAGGAACTCTCAAGAGTCTTCTTCAGCACCACAGTTCAAAAGCATCAGTTCTTCATCTCTGAGCTTTCTTTATAGTCCAACTCTCACATCCATACATGACCACTGGAAAAACCATAGCCTTGACCAGATGGACCTTTGTTGGCAAAGCAATGTCTCTGCTTTTTAATATGTCATCTAGGTTGGTCATAACTTTCCTTCCAATGTGGAGTAGAAAAGAAAAATATAAAGTAGACAGGAAAAACAGGGCTTGACTACTTATAAGAGTGACTGAGACAGGATATGTTAAGAACCTGACTCACAGCAGTTACTCATTGAATAGCTTTTAAAAACCAATTTAACAATTATGAATACTCAATACGACAGCCACTTTACCAATATTGGGACTATAAAGATGAATTTTTAAAATGATCTCTTGTTCCAAAAGAGCTCACTTTTTGTGAAGAAGATATTTACAAATCACATAAGTAAACAATCACAGCACAGCTTGCAACATTCTGTAACAGAGTTGTGTGTGAAATATGTAGTCAACCACCTGATCAGAGATCATCAACAGACTTTCAGTTTCTTTTAACATCAAATGCCTAAGCCTTCCATTTAAGGGCCTCCATGATCTAGCCTGGAGATATCTCTGTAGGTTTATATTCTACAGCTTGCTCTGTACGCATTCTTCAACTCTCACATTTCCTTAAACATATCATGTCCTTTAGGGTCACATGCTTTAGGTCACACTGTTCACATCAGACCTTTTCCTTACTCTCTTATCAAAATCCAGCACAACCTTTGAGGTCAAATGCAAAACACACTTCCTTCCCAAAATTTCACCCATTCCCCTCAGTCAGAATTAGTCTCTCCCACACCTATTCTACTCAGAAAGTTCACTTAGACCACTGTTGGGGAGCTTAAAACTCAATGGCTTTAAACAATATTTAACCCTCTCTGTTACCTGCACGAGACCGTGAGCAGGCACACAATTTATTCATCTTTGTACTGCCCTGCACACAGCAGATGTGCTTGTTCAGTAAATGCTTGCGCTGCCTTTCCAGATGGATCTAGGCTATTATTTTTGTGAATGCGGGATGATCCAGAGGGATGGTGTGGGGTGGGAGGTTGGGGTGGGNCTCTCCTGGCCTGAATTAGAAAACCTTGGCCAGGAGAAGTAGCAAATGCACTGTCAGCCACGGCTATTCCTGTCCCTGCAGTTGCTGCCCATCCTCCAAATAGAGACAGCGACACTCACGCCCCCTGAAGCCCCTAAAACACGCTTGAAAACAGCAGCCCTCAGTTCCTTCGACTTCATCTGTGGTTCAGTTGCTAAGTGGTAGCCGACTCTTTGCAACCCCATGGCCTGCAACACACCAGGCTTCCCCGTCCTTCACTATCTCTGCTGCTGCTGCTAAGCTGCTAAGTCACTTCAGTCGCTGTCTCTTATACACATCTAGATGTGTATAAGAGACAGCTCCTATATAGATGGAAAGATAACTAGTATATATTGTGAAACAAAACCAAAAAATATCACATAATATGTAAAATATAATCTTGTTTCTATAAAAAATACCATTATTTTTATTATTACTAATATTAGCCTACATATAGAAAATGTGAAAAATATATGCTAAAATATTATTACTGGGAATGGAATTATGGGAAATTTATTTTTTCTAAATTATAGACTTCTACAGCATTCAAACGTACAGGTGTTAGTTATACAAAAGAAAAACAAAAAAAAATTTAATAAAATACATTAACCCAAAGACTCACATCATGGAGTCTTATGCCCACTATTGCTTTTTTTCTTCTTTTTTAAATTGGAAGATAATTGCCTTACAATGTTGTGTTGGCCTCTGCCATACATCAACAAGAATCAGCCACAGATCCACTATTGTTTTCATGTTAAAATTTTTACTTTTGTCTAGCATTAAAAATAAGACTTTTCTGAAGCTAAATGAGTGGCAATAATTTTACTGTTAAAAAAACCCAAGCACCTCCTCTGCCTTTCTCCTTTCCCTGTTGGAGTCCCCAAGGAAACGACCACCTGGTATCAAGACGTTAAGGACTCATACAAAACACAAAAAATAGTCAACAAAAATTTACTTCTTGGGTTTTTTTTTTTTTTTTCCTGTACTTATTAGTCTGACAAATTTAGGTACCCTGTATTTCGGTCCGATCCTCCTTAACGTTAGTTGAAAGAAATTTTTCTCTAATACTCACATAATGAGTCAAGTGCAGTATTGATTTAGCAGAAGGATGAGGAAGGCACTTCAATATCACCCTACCTCCCCTGGGCAGGTTAAGAAGACCTTAATTTCAACCTGAAGTGGTGAACTATCCTGAGATGAAGCCCCTTTAACTGAATTGATGGAAGCAAGCTAACCGCGGTCTCAAAGCGAAAGTACATCTTCTGTGAACCAGTTTACAAGAGTTTGGCACAGAGGGCAGGGGCGCCAATGTAGGGGAGTGAAAAGCAGAACAGCTTCCTGAGCTGATAAGGAAATTAAAAATCGTCCCAGAACTATCACCTATCAAATGCTCTTTTCAATACTTAAGGTATTGCTGAGAAAGTAAAAAAAAAAGAAGCATATCTTATCTTGAAATGTTCTTGAATGTTCAGTGTTTAATTTGGGGGACTCCTTAATTTTGGGACAGGCTTTCCTGATGGCTCAGACAGTAAGGAATCTGTCTACAATGAAAGAGACACCAGTTCGATCCCTGGGTTAGGAAGATTCCCTGGAGAAGGAAGTAGTAACCTGCTCCAGTATTCTTGCCTGGAGAATCCCATAGACAGAGGAGCCTGGTGGGCTATAGTCCATAGGGTCACAAAGAGTCAGAAACAACTGAACGACAAACACTTTACTTTTGATCTTGGACAGCTGTGAAGAAAGAGTTTCCCGCTCCCAGTGTCCTGTGAGGGAACTGAATGACAGGTGAATTCCAGCTGGAACTGAGATGATCAGCAATCTCCATCCCACTCAAGATTAGGAAGAATCAACATTACAAAATATAGTTCCTTTCAACAAATGCCGCGGGAATAAATAGAATAAAGATGTGGGACTTTCAACTTTTTTTCAGAAGTGTTATAGAATCACTAGATGATTTTGGTTCTCATCAACATGATACTTTCACTGAGTATTCCTTGTATTCAACGCTCCCTTCATTTATTAATATATACATCCCTTTATTCAGTGATTATATATTCAGTGCTCACTATGCCCAAAGCACTGCTAAGTACTCATGATACCATGTCACAGATGCTTTTAACCCACGGACTCTAATTATAAGTTTTTGCTTCTACTCATTTGTTACTATTCAGTCACTAAGTCATGTCTGACTCTTCTTCAAGGAGAGAGGAAAATGGATATCATTCCTTCTCCCTTGCATCCTGGCTGCCAGCTCTCATTTCTGTGTGCATGGGTCTGGCTAGCAGTAGCACTGATTTAATTAGTTACCTTTAATCTGTATAAACTGATTCATTGGTGGGTAGGAACATACGTGAATTGAGAGTGAATAAGTTTTCAATTGCACTTTCAGGCCCTCTCATACAGGAAAAAATTTTTTTAATTTAATGCAGTAAGTAGTTCATAAACTTTACATTAGAATCACCTGGAAGATTCTTTAAAATTCTGGTGTCCAGAAGCAATGGAGAGCAGACAGAGAGAACAAACTTATGGACATGGGGGTGGAGGGTATGGAGAGAGTAGCGAGTAGCATGGAAACATATGCAACTGCCATATGTAAAATAGATAGCCAACGGTAATTTGCTGTATGACTCAGAGAAATGAATTGGGACTCCGTAACAATACAGGGGGTGGGAACAGGTGGGAGGAAGGTTCAGAGGGAGGGAATATATGTATACCTATGGCTGATTCAAGTTGATATATGGCAGAAACCAATACAACATTGTACAGCAATTATCCTTTGATTAAAAATAAATAATTTTTTTAAAAAAATTCTGATGCCCAGGATGTAATCAGAATCTCTGGGAATGAGATCAAGCATCAGTGTTTTTTAACAACTCCCCAAGTAATTCCAATGTGCAGTCAAGGTTGAGAACCAATGGTTTAATGAAACTTAGGACAACTATATCTTTGCATCTGGGATTTATTTTTCCTTTCTTTCATTTGTGAGGTTTGGTTTTTGTTTTGTCTATTTGTTTACCATATTGCTGACAGTTAGAATACTAGAAATTTCACCTCATAATACTGAGATGTCATTTTCTTAAAATCATAGAGATTTCGGGGAAGGCAATGGCACCCCACCCCAGTACTCTTGCCTGGAAAATCCAATGGACAGAGTAGCCTGGTGGGCTGCAGTCCATGGGGTCGCTAACAGTCGGACAGACTGAGCGACTTCACTTTCACTTTTCTCTTTCATGCACTGGAAAAGGAAATGGCAACCCACTCCAGTATTCTTGCCTGGAGAATCCCAGGGATGGGGGAGCCTGGTGGGCTGCCGTCTATGGGGTCACACAGAGTCGGACACGACTGAAGTGACTTAGCAGCAGCATAGAGATTTAAATATAGTCATTAGAATAGGACAGCCACTCCAGCATAGCCAATACCCAGTGTCAAAATCTGTATTTCTCCAACTAAGGGTAATATGCTCACAGACTGTATGAGGGAAATTTCAAAGTACTTGCAGAAATTTAATCTGCAAATCTCTGAGCACTTGCCTGGTGATAAAAGTGCAGTAACTCTACCACATACAGGAAAAAAGCTAGCCACCCTTGGAATGTCCCTTCCTTTATCTTTTCTTTCTTTCTTTTCCTGAACCATTCTGCAACATTAGAAAGGCAAACAGAGCAGAAGAGCAAATAATTGTTAAATGTTTGTGCTTCAAAGATTATTTAGAATATGTGGGGAAGCAGTTTAGAAATTTTTAATTCTCCCTTTTGTGAACCTAGATTTCTTCTTCAAGGTCTTTATTTTTAATACTCAAGTTTTTATATTTCAACCAAGCATTATAGCCATATAAAACATTAGACCAAAAATGACTTGATGCAAGCAATGCAGTTTTACAGATCAAAGAGAGAAAGGGGCACATTTGATTTTAGTCAAAATGATCACTTGGATAAAAGGAGAAATCAGTGTTGTCAGCAGCAGAGGTATATATAAAAATATGGAAACTCCAATTTTTAAAATCACATAAAATGTTGTTTGCACTCATGTTGACTGTTGTTATATTAATAACTGTATCTCAATTCTCACCATCAAGTAGCCAAACTATGATTCTCAAAAGATCTCACCATTTCGCTCAAATTTTTAAAATTATGAATTGTTTTGCAAAGTACAAATAGTAAAACAAAAATCCATATAAGTACCATATAGCTTAAGAAATAAAACATTACAACTACAATTAAATCCCTCTATCTACCCACCCCAGATCTTATTCACGCCCGCTCCTTCTTAGAAGGAAAATTTCTATATTAAATTTGAGGTTTGTAATTTTCATGTATATTGTTGTATTTTTATTCTGTTTAGACCATAGACAATATAATACTGGATGGATGTTTTAGGCTATATAAATGGAGTCAGACACTGTGTTTGCTTGTATAAACTGCTTTTTATCTTTCAGCGTAATGCTTGTGAGATTCACCTAAGTTGATGTATGTACTATTTTATTGATTTTTGCTTCTGTAGAATACTCTGTTATATGAATTATATCAATATTTTATGTTGGTAATGGTTCATGTTGTCATCCATTTGTGCTTTTTCTTTTATGCTTTCTGAATTTTTCACTCCAACAACGTTGCAGTACACATTTTTGCATATGAGGTAATACATAAATACCCAGGACTGGAATTACTGGTCCATAGAAAGTACACAATTTCAACTCCAATCCACAAAGTAGTTATACCATAAATGTACACTCCCACAAGCACTGGATCAGAGTTCTTGGTTTTAATTTTCTGGTAGTGCTCTATAATTATCTTTAGCAAAGCCTAGCCACCAAATCATGTAAATGAGAATCACAATAAATGGTATTTTTAAGATATAAAATGTCACTTGATACTCCATTGTTAAAGAAGGATCTTATGCGTTTTGAACCCTTTAAGGAAAAATAACTTGTGTAGGCATTATTGGAGTGTGGATATTTTTTAAATTCCAAAAGCATTTTACAGATAAGTAAGATATAAATTTAATGACAGTAGTTATGTCCATAGGGACAACATTTATAGAATAGTTCTGGAAATGGATTATAACTAACGTAAGTAGGTAAAGGATTAAAATACCTATTCTGTGTATTAGGCATTAAACTTAATGGCCAGAATAAATTTCAACAAATGCAAATACTTAAAAAAGAGAGAGAAGAAGAAAGGGATAAAACTGCTCATTTGTGAAAGTGAAAGAATTGTCTGGTTTGTGTTGAATGGGTTTCAAGTCTGATAGGCATCTACCCAGACTATGAAAGTTAAAAGTTAACAGCATGGTTTTTTTTAATTATTATTAAAATTGATGTGTATTTCTGAAGGCTGGAAATTGTGTAAGTCACAGCACAGAACCAGACCTCAGGTTCATGAGGGGAAAAAAGTTTCCTTTATTTTTTTCATTCTTTCATTCAAATATATATATATATCTTACTGGAGAACTTCCTGTGTGTTTTTCCATTGTGTAGGCACAGTGGGCCCATGGGGAGCTCTGTGCTTGCAGAAATTGATTTTAGTAAGCACAAATGATGTTTTTTTTCTCACATGCTGATGTCTATTACATTGTCTCTGGGTCCTGAGATATCTCCTTAGGAGAGAGTTAATGTTGCTATTAGCTGACTGAGGGAGAGAAACAGAAACAAGAGGAAAAACCCCAGAAACCCAAAAACACAACCACATTGGGATTTGAAGAAGCTGACCTCCAAAATGGCCTCCAGTGATTCTTACCTCCCAGTTTTCACACCTTATGTAGTCCCCTCCCGCATCAAATAGGACTGAGGGTAAGCTATGAAAGACTTTGCAGTTTCAGCTTTCTGTCTTGAATCACTTGCTCTGCGGGAAGCCAGGAGTCATTTTGTGAAAATACTCATCCAGCCACACAGAAAACCCACATGGCAGGGAACTGAGAGCTCCCGTCAACATCCCTACTAGCTAGCCATAGGCGTGGACCACCGGTGCCTTTGCAGATGACTGCAGCCCCAGACGACATCTTAGTTAAAACCTCATGAGAGTCTCTGAGCCAGAAATACTCATTTAAGCTGGTTGTGAGTTCCCAATTCATGGAAACTGTGTGAGATGAATGTTTGTTGTTGCTTTAGGCTGTTACACATGTTGGGGTAGTTTGTGAGGCAGCAACAGGTGACTAATACAAGGCTGGAAAGATAAATAAGACCAACTGTCTTTCTTCCTCTCTCCAGAACTGTAATATATGCTTTTCTTGGCTTCCCTGGTGGCTCAGACAGTAAAGCGTCTGCCTGCATTGCAGGAGACCCGGGTTCAATCTTGAAATACTCATTTAAGCTGGTTGTGAGTTCCCAATTCATGGAAACTGTGTGAGATGAATGTTTGTTGTTGCTTTAGGCTGTTACACATGTTGGGGTAGTTTGTGAGGCAGCAACAGGTGACTAATACAAGGCTGGAAAGATAAATAAGACCAACTGTCTTTCTTCCTCTCTCCAGAACTGTAATATATGCTTTTCTTGGCTTCCCTGGTGGCTCAGACAGTAAAGCGTCTGCCTGCATTGCAGGAGACCCGGGTTCAATCTCTGGGTCGGGAAGATCCCCTGGAGAAGAAATGGCAACCCACTCCAGTATTCTTGCCTGGAGAATCCCATGGATGGAGGTGCCTGGAGGGCTACAGTCCATGGGGTCTCTGACAGTTGGACACGACTGAACAACTATCATTTACTTTTTCTATTTAGAAGATTCTAGGACTTCCCTAGTGGCCCAGTGATTAAGAATCTGCTTGCCAATGCAAGAAACACAGGTTCAGTCCCTGGTCTGGGAAGATCCACATGCCACAAGGTAACTACACTCATGTGCCGTAACGACGGAAGCCTACCCTAGAGCCTGTGGTTCTACAACAAGAGAACCCATTGTAATGAGAACTCCATGCACCACAAGAGAGTATCCCTGCTCAACACAACTAGAGAAAGCCCGCACGCAACACAGACCCAGCACAGTCAAATATTAATTAGCTAATATTTTGACAAAGGATGATAAGTCCCTGAGAGAAAAATACCTAAGACACTAGCCTCAGAAAAAAACCTTGCACAGTACAAAGAAAAATGTATCACCCAAAATAAGTCTATTCATTTATTGACTCAACAAATATTTATTGAGCATAATACTATATATTAGATACTATTCCACGTTAGAGAACTACAACAGTAAACAAGATAGCCATGAACGCTGCCTCACAGAATTTACATAATAATAGGTAAAATTGCACAATAATCAGGTAAATAAATAACTCAAATTCTTATAAATACCATGAGTCCATCAAATGAAGTGTTGCAATAAGGAATAGGGGAAGTAAAACCTGCTTTGGATAGTGTGATAGATAAGGTTTCTCTGAGGAGATGACATCTAAGCTAATAGTTGCAGGACAGGAAAATATAGTCACTGAAAGAAAGGTGGAAAGGTCAGTGCAGGGAGAGACAATAGCATTTTCAAAGGTCCTGAGGCACAGAAACATAATGAATAAGCTGAAAAGCCAAATGACAAGAGTCCATGAATGAGGAGGAAGTTAGCAGGGATAAGGTGGGAGTTCATCCATTTTTTTTTTTCAATATTCTAAGAAAAATAGGTTCATTGTGAGAAGGCAAACTATAAAAATAATTCCACTCACACACAAGGCCTGCTTTAGATACTCCCTTTCCTTCACACCTAAAGAAAGAAATGGGACAGAGAGAGTAAACTAGTCAATCCTAAAGGAAATCAACCCTGAATAGTCACTGAAAGGACTGATGCTGAAGCTCCAATACTTTGGCCACCTGATGCGAAGAGCCAATTCATTGGAAAAGACCCTGATGCTGGAAAAGATTGAGGGCAGGAGGAGAAGGGGCAGAAAGAGGATGAGTTGGTTGGATGGCATCACTGACTCAATGGTCATGAGTCTGAGCAAACCCAGGGAGATAGTGAAGGACAGGGAAGCCTGGCATGCAGCAGTCCACGGGGTCACAAAGAGTCGGACACACCTCAGCGACTGAACAATGACAATGAAGAAATGGGACCAAACCACACATCAAACTTGAGCACTCAGATTTCCCACTCCTCTAAGCCCCAGCCAAAGGTCTTTCTCCCTCTACCAGGATATCTTGGATTTCTAGACTTGCAGTATCAATGCACAGCCCTATAGAGGGTCTTCATATGCCTCTGATGGTGGAGTACAGTCTTAAAGTTGGAGAATATATGTATGTAGCTCAAAGACTGAATTTGAGGGGAAACCTAAGGCATATTGGATTTAACAATTACTGAAGACATAAAAAGTTTAGTTGGAAAGTTTCTGACACTTCTCAGGGGATTATACGACAGCTTTGGAGTTCGAAGACCAAGTTTCCTGAGTGTTCAGACTTAAAATTCTGCCTCTGTGTAAGACCTTTCAGACTCTGTTTGCTGAAGAAAGAGACTGTGAAATGTAAAGGCTGGAAGTCACACTGTAGCTCTGCTTGCTGGCTAGGTGCCGAGGGGCCTCATGCTATTTATTTAGCCACGTTGTAATGCCCTTTCCAATCCAAAATTCATTCTCGCCTCCAGAAGATTATTGAAATGGGACTTGTGAGATATACAGTCTATTTCAACAAACAGCAATCTAATTCTTCCTTTACACATTCCTGGGAAGGAAAAAAAAAAAAAATCACCTTGCCAGCTGGTACACAGGCTGCAGTGCACTGAAGCTACAAGCATCTTAACTGCCAAAAGGACATCGAGGGAATTTTCATATATACAGTGAGGATGTGTCAGAAGAAGCATCTTATGAGGAGTTTAATCTGTTTGTTTGAAAGAGTGCAGCAGGAACAGTCCCATGGGGCTCACCTCAGGGCAGGCGATGCTTTCACTCTGCAAAGAGTCTCACTTGATGAGAATCAATAAGCGTGCTTGGTCTTGACTGTAAATAGTTCATTACAAGCTGAGAAAGAGGCCATTGCAGTTCCATTTGCCTTCTTCCCAGCTTTCATGGTCCTAACTTCCTCCATGTCAGAAAAGCCCACAGTTGTGTGATATACAAGAATGTATGGGGCAATTTAAAAGCAAGAAATCTCACATTGAAGTTTATTATTATGGGGAACAGGTGTCTGGCATCTTTCAGATCCTGGTGCCGTTTTGGAGTGGGCCCAGCTTGCTCTTTGTGCTATTCTCTCTTCTAGAACTCCTCCAGACGCACAGGCTAAGGCTGCCAGTCCCTAGAGAATGTTTAACGTGCCACAGTGTGGCCTCCTGGAGTCACAGATACTCTCCTGGCCTGAATTAGAAAACCTTGGCCAGGAGAAGTAGCAAATGCACTGTCAGCCACGGCTATTCCTGTCCCTGCAGTTGCTGCCCATCCTCCAAATAGAGACAGCGACACTCACGCCCCCTGAAGCCCCTAAAACACGCTTGAAAACAGCAGCCCTCAGTTCCTTCGACTTCATCTGTGGTTCAGTTGCTAAGTGGTAGCCGACTCTTTGCAACCCCATGGCCTGCAACACACCAGGCTTCCCCGTCCTTCACTATCTCTGCTGCTGCTGCTAAGCTGCTAAGTCACTTCAGTCGTGTCCGACTCTGTGTGACCCCATAGACGGCAGCCGACCAGGCTCCCCCATCCCTGGGATTCTCCAGGCAAGAATACCGGAGTGGGTTGCCATTTCCTTCTCCAATGCATGAAAGAGAAAAGTGAAAGTGAAGTCACTCAGTCTGTCCAACTGTTAGCGATTGAGTCCATCTACTCTCACTCATTTTACTTTGAAGGGCAGTATTACTTCTTTTCATTACTGAGCTTTTTATTAAGTTATATATTTGGGACAGTGGCTAAATAAGTGTACAGCTTGATGAATAATCACAAAGTGAATATATTCATGCAGCTACCCATCTCTCCACTCACCACCACTAGCCCACCCTCCTCTCCGAGTTAACCATCACACTATCTTCTTATGCAATCACTTCATTTCACTTGGTCTTGAGCTTCATATAAATAGAATCATATTATATATAGTTTTTTTTTAATCAGCACTCTTTAAGTCAATACTACATGAGACTGATCGCATTATTATATATACCTGTAGTTTGTTCCTTCTTACTGCCGTGTAATGCATCATTATATGAACATACTGTGCTTTACATGTCCTCTCTACTGTTGATGGATATCTGAATTGTTTTCAGCTTTGTGCTACTATGAATAATGTTGCTAAGAAAGTTTATGCCCACATGTAGACATTGTGGTAAGGTATGTTTATAGCAGTAGAATTACTGGTTTTTAAGGTAGGCACATAATTAGTATTTCTTCTTAACGTTTTTGCCCTGGGAGTTACTTTGTACTTTATTTCCCAGAAGAACAGCAAATGCTTATTTTGCCAGTTTGTTCTTGGAACGATGGTATTATAGAATGACAGTGAGCTAACAGACAGTCGCTGTCTTTGGGCATTTGTGCTCTCGGATGTCCTTCTCCGGAGATGACCAGGAGGCATTTCTGACCCGGAGTCTGACCAATCGGCTCCTGTGCGTCTGGTGCCGCAGTCCCTTTACTTGAGGTAGAGTCTACACCATGTGCCCTTCTGTCACCGTCTGGGATTTTCTGTCCCTTTCATATTCCCCTCTTGCCAAAATCACATACTACAGTGTCAGAATTACACAATGAAGCAAGCTCTGAGCAATTTTAATCACTATAAATGTCCTTCCTTAAGAAACCTTACACCCCGCCCCCAAGGGAAGCAGCATGCTAACCATGCAAAGAATCACGCTGACTCCTTTTCCACAGGGCTCACCATCTCCCTCTGAAGGAAGGATTCCTAAGCACTGATCCCAGCTTGCCCTGGATGAGGCATGACCTCTAGCAAGGTAACTCTAAGAGCAGTAGAAGAAAAAAACACCAGCTCCTGTTTACACAAGGATGGGATTTACTGAGAGTTGAATAAATAACACTGGTTAAAAACTTAGTGATGAAAGGAGTGTGAATATCAAAAAGAAAAAAACATTATCTTTATTATCCACTCCTAGACCCTTAAAAAGCTTGCAGTTAAATACTTATCTGCTCTTAAAAAGAAACTGTTACAATATTTCAGAACACTTTTAAGAGTATCTCTTAATCCGCAGTTGGTGAATTATTTATTTTTATCACAAAATCTCTTCACTCATCCTACTTAGTTTCATATTAAGAAGCACTGATGAATGTTCTCTGGTTACATTTTACATAATTAAAATTGTTTCTTAGTCACTGTTTTCCCTTCCTTCGACTAAATAATGCCAAAATCTTTATCATCTCAGAATGGGTTCTGATAGTCAATTCTCTATTCATTGCCTTTCTAATCTAGCTATCCAAGTTCTTCCAAGCTCTCAAAAATTAGAGCTCCAAACTGCCTGAGTCATTTAATTATCATAAACCAATGCCAAAACCCATACCGCTCACTTATTGATTCATTCATTCAATAAATAAATACTTGTTTTGAACTTACTGAGTTGAGAGCTTGAAGTTTGCTGTAGAACCGGACAGATGAGTCCCTGATCTCATGGAGCAGCACACTTCCTAAAATTCATTAGAAGACAAATTATAAAATATGAAATTTGTAAAGGCTATGAGGAAAATCAAATACTGGCCTAGATGATGACTGAAATAGGGACTCCTTATGGTAACATGACTGGGGAAGGTCTTTCTAAAGAGGTAACACTAAAGACTGAAATCTCAGTGATCCCAAGAGACTGGCGCGAAAAGCTATGTGGAAAAGTATTGCACGCAGAGATACAGCAACAACAGCCTACATACAACAAAATCCACCCCTAAGGTGGAATGGTCAGTATGACTACAGTGTTACATGCAAAGATAAAAGCAGGGAAGGGAGGCAGGTGGGAATTATGTCAAATCCACCTTGTTGAACAATGTTAGGAGTTCATCTTGCAAGTTCCATAGGACATAATTCCATTATTAAAAAATCCCATAAATGTTTTTCTCTGGATAATAAATGCCAGGAGAATGTCTTTCTTAGTGGTCCAGTGGTTAAGACTCTGCACTCCCAATGCAGAGGGCACAGGTTTCATCCCTGGTTGGGGAACTCAGATCCCACATGCCTCATGGTGAGTCAATAAATAAATAAATAAAAATAAAATGCACGGTCCCATTCATTAAAGCATTAAAAAATATGCCCGGAGTATGATCCTATCACTACTGTATACTCTGTTCCACTTTGTGTTTCCCAGTACTCCCAAGGTTTCTCAGACATTGGAGTCTCTAGCCTTTGGGCAGTTATTTTCTCTCTTTGAGTCTCTCTTCTGAAACATAGCATTCAAATGGATCAACAAGATTTAATTCTAACATAACTGGACAGCTGATGTGTAATCCACATAGTTTTTCACATGTAACTTCTCTTCTCTCAGTCAGTGGAAAGCAATAGTTAAGCGCTTAGGCTTTTAATGATCAAAACCAGGTTCTGTTTCTGTTTTTGACACTTTTACTGTGTGTAACTAGTACATTACTTTACCTTGCTGAGTCTTTTGGTCTGTAAAATGGATAGTAGGATATATCTCTACCTCAAAACTGTTGCAAGTTTTGATGAAGATAATACACAATAACCATCAATGGATGGCCACTATAATAATACTGTTCACAAGCAAAATTCATAGAACTTTGTAGTAAAAAGAGATGATGGATTGTACCTTATCAATTTCTCTCATTTTGTATTTAAGCTTCTCTAAAACTAAAATAACTGTCAATGATAACTTCCTTCTTTCCTCTATTCCTTCCTTTCTTTCTTCCTTCTTTCTTTGGAAGTAAACCAGACTTCCCTAGTTAATATTCTCATGGAGAAATAATTCAACAATTCATTGCTTGCTTTAGCTTTGAGGTTGGGCTATATGAACTACACAATCATTACCTAAATAAATCACAGATACAGTCTTATTCCCTTTGGGGCAAATTGTGATTGGAGAAGTGGATGATTTAATGCCTGCTACTTATGAAGTCTTGAGAGACTCAGAAACATGAACTCTATTTTTTATTCAATCTGTTAAGTGGGAAAAGCCAATACGAAGATATGATTTCCATACAATTCTCACCCACCAAATGTGGATTGTAATTTATAGACAAAGCTCAAGCAAGGAAGTAAACTGTAGGTGATAGAAGATCTATAATAAGCAAATATTGGGGCCTTGTGGATATGTCAACTAAAATCCAGATAAGTAGCTGTTGGGGCATGGAAGTAGGTGAAGCCCCCTTATTCCAAGTGCCTGTCATTGGCAAGTTTTCATATAGTCATCACATGGACATGAGCTTAGCTATGTAAGTATAAAGGGGAAAAATTCCTGAATCTTAATTGAAAGTCTAACAAGTGGGCTTTTATGTGAATTCTTTGTATTTTACCCACATCAAATCCTTATTGTTGGCTTTTTGAATTATTTTATCATTTATGTATTACATAAACAAACTGCAACCAAGAAGAAAAATAGAAAATATATGTTAGCAAAAGGAAACTCATTCATACTTTTCTCACTCAGAAATAACTATTAACACTGTGCTCTTTATCCACACACATACACACAGTAATTCTTCACACATTCAAGCTAATTCTTATTTTACCTAAAGAGGCATAACAAAGGAAACTGAGGCACACTTCTAAACCTAATATAGTACTTTGTTACACCAAAAAATAATTATCACAAATGAAAAGGACATTTCATATAGAGAAATTAAAATTTTCACAATTTTTGTTTACTACATACAGTCATCTTTCAGTCTCCAAGGGAGAATGATTTAGGAACCCCTCCTTCTCCAAAGATCCCAAACTCTGTAGATGCTCCAGTCTCCCATAAAATGCTGTGTTATTTACATATACTACAGCCTGGTGTGCTGCAGTCCATAGGGTCACAAAGAGTCAGACACAGCTTAATGACTGAACAACAACAATTTGCATATAACCTATGTGCATCCTCCCATATATTTTAAATCACCTCTAGATTACTTATAATACCTAATTCAATGGAAATGCCATGTAAATTGTTGCTGTGTTGTTTAGTGGCTAAGTCATGTCAGACTCTTTTGTGACCTCATTGACTGTAGCCCACCAGGCTCCTCTGCCCATGGGATTTACCAAGCAAGAATACTGGGGAGGGTTGCCATTTCCTTCTCCAAAAATGTTACCGTCATGCAGCAAGTTCAAGTTTTGCTTTTTGGAAATTTCTGGAATTTTTTTCAAATATTTTTGATCCACAGTTGGTTGAATCCAAGGATTCAGAACCCATGGATATGAAGAGCCAATTAATTAACAAGTTTTCTTCAGGATTGTATAAGGGAGTTATGACAACAAATTCCATTCTAATTCAACAAGACTTTACTAAAAACTTTTAATGGTCCCTATATGTGGGGAAATATAAAATAATTGTCTATGCTTCTGAGGAATTATATCTTCAGGGAACACACACGCACATACACAAAAAAACTTTCCGATTACTTGGGCAAAATAATTGGTAGGAGGCAAGAAAACACATTGAGTTTTGGGAGCTGATGAGGTCAATGTGTCTTTTTCAAAGTCCTTGCTATGAAGTTGGAGTAATATTACGTCTCCTCCTTTCCACAGGGCCTCCCTGGTGGTTCAGGGGGTAAATAATCCACCTGCAATGCAAAAGACCCAGGTTCGATCCCTGGGTTGGGAAAATCCCCTGGAGAAGGGAACAGCTACCCACTCCAGCATTCTGGCCTGGAGAATTCCATAGACTGTGTAGTCCATGAGGTCACAAAGAGTAGGACACAACTGAGTAACTTTCACTTTCACGTCCTTTCCATAAAAATAAAGACAGGCAAAATCCATTACATACTTTGCATTCTCAAGATTTCTCTGAGTTTTCTGTCACCTACTTTTACTCTAGTTGGCTGGACAGATGGGATTTCTAAGTTACTTTGCAGATACAGACTCAGCCAAGAAGGCAAATCTTTGAAATTCAAATGTCTTTTTGATTTGTTATGAAGCACAATTGATGGGCCCACTTTCAATTTCTTTTTAATTGTAACCCTCATTTAACTTTTTCGTTTGCTTTACTATTTATTTATAGATATTTGTTGTTGTGTATGGCAACTCTTGTTAAGATGGCTTGTGCACTGCCATTTCTTTTGGCTAGAATCTTCATCCCTGCTCCCTTCCTGTATTACTGCCTTTCTTCCTGTTCTCACTCCAATTATCCTTTCCTTAGAGAAGACTTCACTGATACCTTCAAGTTTTTCCAACTCCATGTTCTCCTAGCCCTGCTTATATACTCTTTCAAATACCCATCTCAGTATCATTTTAGATTTATGTGGGTGACACACCAGTGCTTTTCTCTCTCAACAGACTGTAACCTCAAGTTTTTGCTCACAACTGTATTCAGAGTGCACAGCATGGTACACAAGACCTGGTAGATATTAAATGTTTGTGGAATAAAATTTCCTGAGAATACATTTTTTACCTAATTTGATTGCAACTCCTAGAGATAGTGAAGGACAGGGGAGCCTGGCATGATACAGCCCATGGGGTTGCAAAGAGTCAGACATGACTTAGTAACTGAACACACACACAGTTTTTCAAGACTCATAAATAATACCATTTTTACCCATTCTATGTCTAAAGTGAGTAATTCCTCTTTAAGAACAGCTTGCTATAATCCCAGTTCACAGTAATATATATAATAGGCACTGTATACTGTATTATCATCAAAACAGGAATATAAAGTAAATCTTTACTCTCTGTCCATGGCTTAAGGAAAGATTTTACTCTGAATTCAGCAACAGTATAACCTATACCTAAGAAATAGGTGTACCAAATTAGCTCCCAGCCCTAATATAAAACAGAAATCCAAAAATTCTGCTGAAGGTTGTTGCATTTACTCACTTGCTAGTTGACACATTTTTAATTAAACTGACTTTATAAAAGTCAATTTGTTTTTCCTTGTGGTTTCAAATAAGACTCATTTAATTATTACATGTTATTATCCAAAATGATCTATTCATTGTAAATTTTGAGCATCTAATATAAATCAGCCACAACACTGAGCGTTGAGGCTGCTGCTGCTAAGTTGCATTAGTCATGTCCAACTGTGCACAACCCCATAGATGGCAGCCCACCAGGCTCCTCTGTCCCTGGGATTCTCCAGGCAAGAATACTGGAGTGGGTTGCCATTTCCTTCTCAATGCATGCATGCATGCATCCATGCTAAGTCGCTTCAGTCATGTCAGTTAAAGAAATCCAGCCCAAACAATCGTTTCTACATTTTATTATTTCTCTTTCTCTAAAACATCAAAAAATAAAAGTCCAAGAGCTAAATTCATTACAACTCTTTTACAATTTTTTGTCATTTCATTCTCTAGTACTTCAAAACTCCCAAGTCTCTTCCTCTCTCACTCCTAGAGAATATTATAAGCATTGAAAACTCATCTCCTTTGATAAGTAGTAAGAAGCTCTTAGCATGATCTAATTCTTCAGGGCTATGTTTGGTTGCTGAAGAAAGGTGTGTATGAGTATGTGCGTCCTTGTAGCTGTATGTGTGTGAGAGAGAGAGTAGGTGTGTCCTTGTAAGGGTGTGTGTGTGTGTGTGTGTGTGTGTGTGTGTGTGTGTGTGTGTGGAGAGTATGTATCCCTGAGATCCACAGTTCAAGCACAAATGAGAAAAAGTAGAGAGGAAGGAACAGTGCCATCAAAGAGAGCATCACAACAAATGAGACTGTAAAAGTGAGTCTCGGTAGCTTCTCTTCACAGTTCTCAAGCCCCCCTATACTATTACCTTTCTTCTGCAACATACATAGCCATGAGCATTTTGAGAAGCACAGGAACATCATCTTTCAAGTCATATCCTAAATCATGATAACAGCTTCAGTGTTCAGAAGAGGAGAAATGGGAAGTAATCTTCCTAATCTTTCTCTACAATCCCTCCATCAGCACTCAGTTTGAGCTTTCTGTGTATGCTCAGTCATTTCAATCACGTCTGACTCTTTGCAGCCCCATGGATTGTAGCCAGCCAGGCTCCTTTGTCATGGGATTTTCCCAGCAAGAATACTAGAGTAGGCTGCCATGCCCTTCTCCAGCGGGTCTTCCCAACCCAGGGATCAAGCCTGCATCCCTTGCGTCTCCGGCATTACTGGCAGATTCTTTACCCGCTGGACCTTTGGGGGACTCCCTTGAAATTTTTGCAGTCCTCATAACTCATTTCTCACCTGTCTCAACAGGAATCAACCTAGATATATATTTATACATACATAGGTAATCATGTAGATTTTTGTGGACATATTTACATATATGGTATCAAATTCTGTAACTTGCTATTTTCATTTCTTACAGATCTTTCCTTATCCCATGGAACCGCATAGAAAACAACACGTGGACCATGTCAATTTAACCAATATTCATTGATAGTCATTTTTGTTGTGATCTTTTTCCTGTTAGAAACAATGCTGTACAGGATCTTGATTCATAGGCATGAGTGTTTCACTATGGCTAGTGTTTCTCAAAACTAGCTTTACGTAAGAATCATCCACGGAGCTGTTAAAAAAATACTGCTGCCCATGTTCTGCTGCCCCTTCCCCACACCAGACCCATTAGCTCAGAATTTCTGAAAGAAATTCTGAAAGAAAGAACTTCTTGAACCCAGGCATGGGAATTTAATAAAATCTTCACAAGCAATTTTAATATCCAACCAGGATAGAGAGTCATTACTAATTGTAAAGAATTAGCATTGCAGAGTTGAAGGATATACACATTTTACACTTTGGACTTGTTTTGTAAATGGTTAAATTCCATGTAATTGCAAATTTTCTAATATCATTACTTCTGCTCTAAGTTTCAGAAAATCTAAAAGTATAAATCAAGTACAAGGAAAGGGTCTCCTTTTAAGCGAAAATGGCATCTCCTCAGATATAAAAGTGGGCGTCCACTCCACTTCAAATAATTATTTTCACAGCACTTGGTATTCTTTATCCCTTGTGACAGTTTGCCATCCTTTCATTTACTTGATTACTGTTTTTCACAGCCCCCATCTCCAGCAAAACTCCAAGAGAACAGGAACCAAATCCATCTTGTTCACCCAGTAAGCCTAATGAATGCTACTATAAAAGCACCTAGCATATTATAAGTGATCAGTATGTGTGATGAATAAATCCTTGTGGTTGCCTGGTCAGTGGATGAGCTTGTTAGGTTACTATAAGGACCAGGGCAGAGGAGCGGAAATACTGCTTCCTCTCATTTCCCAGGCTCTAAATTTCCAAATAGAAAACAAATACTTTATCTTAGTACAAAATAACCTAAAAACCTACACCATTACATAAGAAAAAGATTGATGTGTATCAAATCTTGACCGTGTAGTTAAAAAAAATACAAAGGGTTTAGAAGGTAGGATATGACAGTCCACCTTTAGTAGTGAATTTATCCCTTCTCTACCATTCCCCTGCACTTTGGTAAGCCTCAAAAAAACTTACACAGCAAATGATACAGTTAAGCATGAAGAACACTTGGAGATCTGCTCACCAGCAAATCAGCTGTCGCCGAGAACATGACTCTTCAGCTGCTGCCCTTCTTTCCCCTTACAAGTAAAGCTTGTCACACGGCCTATAAAAAGGAAGAGTCAAGAGAGAAATTCCACTTTGATTTTAACTACTATATTAAATTACTCAAGATCATAGTTACAGAAAGGCTCTAAATTCTTCTTTCTCCACAGATGATTTCTCTGTCTGGTTAGTAACATCTATCAAAGTAACATACACATCATGTCCATTAGACTAATTATTTCAGAAAAGGTCTCAGTGCTGTAAATGGTGTGCATGTTTAGACTTCCCTTCTGTAATATGCCTGACCAAAACACAATGATTGCTGACTAAGTAGGAATGAGATCTTACAACTCTTTTCTTTGAATTTTCAGGGTGAATTAGTTTTAGAGGTTTTCATTCTTGGGATTTTTAAATAAAGCATTTATTTTAGAGTAGTTGTAGATTTATAAAAAAGTTGAGGGGAGATCCCATGTACTCCACACCCAGTTCCTTCTATTGTTAGCATCTTGGTTTAATATGGTACATTTGTCACAATTACTGAACCAGTTCTGATATACTAGCATTAGTAACTGAAGTCTATGCTTTTTTCAGATTTCCTTAGTTTCTACCCAATGTCCCTGTTTTATTCTAGGATTCCATCTTGGATACCACATTAATTTACTCATCATGTGTCCTTAGTCTCCTCTAGGTTGTGAAAGTTTCTCAGACTTTTCTTGATTTTAATAATCTTGACTATTTTTTAAAGTGGTCTTCAGGAATTTTGTACAGTATCCCTTGATTGGGGCTTAGATTTTTCACATGATTAGACTAGGTTTTGGGTTTTGAAGAACAGCCTGTCAAACACCATCTCAGCCTCTTGGTCAACATTAGTATCATGAGTAATGTCATGTTTTGACAGCATGTACCCTTGATAAGATGTGAATGACATTATACCTTTGGAATTTCCACTTTTCAAGCAGAAAATTCTACACCAATATATTTTTCCTCTGTGAATTCTTAAACCATGATATTTATTTGATAACAAGAAAGGATTTAGACATATAGTGAGATCAAGCCATTTCCCCCTTAACATGAAACAAAGTATTCCAATTTCAAACTGATTTGCTCAGAGCCCATAAAGCTCTTTTACTTGTAAGCCTGTTACAGATTTTAAGGGATTTCTGCACATGAAGCAAAGTATTAATACAGGCTATGAGTTAAAGGAAGAACATTTCCATTACTCAGTACTTTCTTTGATAATCCAAAGGAAAAAAAAGTGGTAGACAAAATTTCTGCTATTTACAAAAATAGTTTCTATTATAAATATAGCATTATTTTTGAATTCTAATTATTTTAATTTGAGACAAGCAATATACTTAGGTAAAATATGTTCAGATTCTCACAACTCTCTTGTCTATAAGAAATGAGTAGCATAATTTAGGTAATGATTGAATCATTGATGTGGGACAGCAAGGAGGAGGGAGTAATAAAAAAGCTTCTCTTGAACCTATGTGGGTAATATAATCCAGTGGATCAGGCCACGATGTGAAATCAGACTAACTGTGGATCAGCTATGACTTAATATGATATGAGTCTCAATCCTTCTTAGCTATGGAGAGGAACAGTGACCAAGTTGGGGAATGCTTTTAATCAGACCAAAAGAAAATGGCTAAAATCTATAAGCATGATTATATTCAACAATTAGAGTATATATCATCTGTTTACATGTTATATATATATATATTATATGTATACATATAAGTATACATATAATCTTATACATCTAATGTGTAAATATATATAACGTGTAAAAAACTCCAATACTTTGGCCACCTGATGCAAAGAGCCGACTCATTGGAAAAGAGCCTGATGCTGGGAAAGATGGAGGGCAGGAGGAGAAGGGGCGACAGAGGATAAGACGGTTGGATGGCATCACCGGCTCAATGGACCTGAGCCTGAGCAAACTCTGTGAGATAGTGAAGGACAGGGAAGCCTGGCATGCTGCAGTTCGAGTTTGACGTGACTGAGCAACTGAACAACAACAATGCGTAAATATGCTCTTTTAAAATCTCAGACTTGCTACTGGGTTGTTTTTTTTTTTAATTAATTAGTAACTACTCAGTAATTAGATATCTCACAAATTAACAGGAGTGAAGATGGTACATTGGCTAATCATGTTTCTTAATATGAGTCTAGTCTTGTTAACTGAGAAAGTCAAGGGCAGAAAAGGAAAAACTTACAAGTTACTTACCAAAATTTCCACCTAATGGTAAAGTCCTTTTCTCTCTTTATCTCTCTGGTCATTTAAGTAAATTTAAAATTTTATCTTATCTCCCTAGTATGGATGAAAAAATTAGATGATAAATAATTAGACTTTGTTCCATTTAGGAAGTAAAATGGACTAAGTATCTACTGTGATTGAAAGTTACTTTACTCTTAGAAAAAGCGTCTGGCAAGAGGGTAAATCTTCCTGTTATTTCCACCCCATTTGATATTTTTCATTATAGAAAAAAGTTAAGTGATAGGAAAGCAGCTGTGAATTATTCGTTTTAGCATACTGTTCACCAGTTTAAGAGAGAGGGAGTCAGAGTTTGTGCTCCCTAGAAGGGAAGCCACTTTAAGACTTAATGGGCTTTCCTTATACGTCTGCTTTTTATTTTTAAACACCACTACCTTTTTGCTGACAAACATTTTCTTGCAAATTATGGCAAGAGAGGAGGAGCATGCACAAAAAAGCTGGATGAAAGTTGGTGATACTCTGCCAAAATTCCAAGCTGAAACCAAATCCTTCACTAAAGTTTCTTAGGCATAAGAAAAAAAAATGATTTACAACTTCAGCAGAACTGTAATTCTACGAAGAGAAAGTATCAGTCAATCTACTTTACTGTCATCAAAGGATCTAAAGCTGGCTGGCTTTGTCATACTTCTTTCTCCTTTATATATGAAGGTGGCGGGGGCAGGGGGGTGGTGTGGAAAGCAAGAGGAGTTAAAAAAATTGATGAAGCCCTGACCCTTTTGATTCCATTTATAGTCTGAGCCGGAATGCCATCCCCCTGGACTAGGGAACTGTCCAATCCAGCCCCAAGTGTCAAGATTCTGTTAGGCACTAAGTGAAATATATATGCATGCCCTTATACCATTTAACACTCTGGGTCCCGCTGCAAGACACTGGGCTGTGGATCAACCGAACCACCACTCTTCTTCCAAGAATCACTTTGACAGGTTCCTTTGGAGGTGCTCCTTCTCTCTCATTTTTTTTTAACCCATCCTTTTAAACAAAATGGCACCAAAGAAGGACGTAAAGAAACCTGCTGCTGCTGCTGCCCCCGCCCCGGCCCCTGCCCCAGCACCTGCACCTGCCCCACCCAAAGAAGAAAAGATTGACCTCTCTGCCATCAAGGTAACAAAAAGGGTGAATTGTTTGGTCACTGAAACATCTCTTAATGGTGGGGAACACTAGGAACTTGCAGAGGGGGCATGTTTTTCATTGAGAGGAATGGAATTACTAAGCAAACTGATAGATCTGGGTAGAGGAGAATCCTGATTTAAAAAAATTTAAAACAAAACAGTAGCATATAATTTCAGTAACATTATTACGAGTATGGCATTATATTTGAAACCTGTATTTGCTGTACTCTTTGTTTCCTGTTTCTTTTTTTCCCTCAATTGTCAAAGTCTATGTTTTACAAACATTTAAACCAATGGTTTCTTTTTTTTAATAAAATCTCTGGAAACTGGAACTCTTCCTTAAAGCTACATTAAAAAGAAAGTTTTAGTCTCTACTTGTTTCCAAAAGTTTAAAAACAGCTGATGACCTAGTTGTCCTAGATGTATATGACAGCTGCTGTATTTCATCTGAAAAAGAGATTTTTGCAACTCAAGTTAATTCCCCCTTCAGCTTTGCTTAATAAAATTTGATACAACACTAAATGAGATCTCAGTGCAGATAACTATGCACTCAAGTGTTTCAGTGACTATAACTGTCATCTTGCTTATTTATATACAGCATTTAATTCAAAATGTGAGTTGCTTCTAAATGAAACTAACCTCCCCCACCACCAATATTGTAAAACTTGTTAGTTATATGGCTTTGAGTGTCTGTCTTTGAGCTCTTCCTTGCATACTGATCTTGAACTAAGGAGAATGTGATTGATTTATGTGTCAACATTTTGCTGTGATCAAAGTTCTCGACTGCTGAAAGGTTATCGGCTTTTGGAAAAATGATGCTATGGATGTGCCTGTTACTTCTCAGTAATATGACCTATCAAATGTGCACTGTCTCTTCATTCACTGGGCTCTGATTGGTCCAAATGACAGTTTGAAAATCTTCATCAAGGGAACCTTGCCTTATATGGAAAACTAGTAGCTGAAAGTGCCCAGGAGGTGATCATTTCACTGAAGTCAACAGTTCTATGCTTAATAAACTTGAATTTTGCTAATTCAATCCTTGTTAATATTTAATATGTTGTTTACTTGCAACAATCAAGCTAACTTATAAATAAATAATTCATTGACTATTTTAGTATAATTGTAGATATTTAAAATATTTTGACACAAATATTGAATTAGATTACCCTTAGATGTATGTGATAACATTAAGTAAATATATTTAAAATTTTTACAGTAGTCCAGTTAAACATGAAATTTTATATTTCACAGTAGAAGTAGATCATCATAGATATTTTATCTTCAGTTTGTAAGTCACTGAAGTCATATTTGAAAAAAGTTCATCATAGAATCTAATATTGGTTAGGAACTATTCTTAATGAATATCCACTTAGGAGAGGAAATGAATGTTATGTCTTCCAATAAATGTTTTTCTATCTTGAGAACTGTATGCATACAGTTCATTAGGAGGAAATAAAATTTTTCATCTCTAGCAATACTGGTTAATGTATCTTATACATGCACACTGATTACATTGTACAATAAGCAAGATTACAGACACTACAATAATTTTGACTGCCTCTATTCTTTGACTCTCCATTTTATATTAACACTAAAGATATGAATCACTGTCAAAGCGATTCCTCTTTGTATTTATCATGATTTATAAGACAATATCACCCTTTTGTATCTGGGACTACAAGCATTTGGAAAGGAAAAAAATGTGCCTTCTTAAGGAGAAAATGAAGTATCCCACTAACGAAAACAGGCATTAATTTTCTTCCCCAAGGAACTGTGTAAGAATAAGTAAGTAAATAAAATTTTAGTTTGGCGGGTAAAAGTCTCTAAGAAAAGACAAGTAAGGAATCATTTTTTAAATCCAAAAATCAAACTGATTGCTTCTTTGTAGCAGAGAAGTGATGCTTTTCTGTATCTTGAAAACTGGTTTATCCTTTCATCTGTATCTTGAATTAATGCTACTGTGAGCTAGCACACACACACACACAAAAGGAATTCTCCTAGAGAGTCTCTGTAAGGAAAGGATATACTCCATCTTCACTATTTCATTGTAGAATGAGAGAGGTGATGGATTTTAATCAGGGACACAAACCGAAAAGGGACGTTAAATGAATCTGGAAGAAACATTATCTTTCATTCAGAGAGCTCATTCTTAATAGAAAGAGAAAAAAGAAAAAAACAGAATTGAGATATATTTTTGTAAAAGAATTTAAATGGCTTTAATGATATGTATTCAACAATATGAAATCAGAACATATTTATACATATGATAACATAGCCAAAGAATGTGATGCAACTTGAGAAATTTGTAAAATCTAATTTCATCCCCAAAGGTAAGAAGGCTAATTAAGATGTGCATTAAAACATTTCATATTATGATGTTTTTAATCACTCAATGATATTTCTAGATATATTACCTCATATAAGTTATAACCTTTTTTCAAGCAGAGAAAATGGACTTTAAAGAAATTAATAGAGCTCTTATATGCGTTCATTAACTTTCTGAAAACTCGATAAAAGAAAAAAATCTTAATTGGGTTTTACACTGTCTTTCATAAATCATATAAGATTAGAAATCTAGCTGTTCTTTATACTTTGAGTAGGGCTGAAGTTTAAGTGGAACTATCTTTGTGTAGTATAATCACAGCAATCATAATATTTAATCCCTCAATACTATCCCAGTTATGTTACTAGCCATGTATTTGGCTCTCCATAAACTATGAACAATATGAACTGGTTTTATCAATTTCTTAAATGTGTTTCCAACCTATTTCCCGCTTTATTGCTTATTTGTTTAGGACATTTCTTTGGTTGTTCTGACATTAAATCTTTGATATTTTCTGAGGGATGGCTTACCTGATATGCCCTTGCCCCATGGATTTTTTATGAGTATCCTTTTCAAACATCAGCTATGCTGATACCTGAGCATTAAAGCTATTGTCCTGGGTGGTCCTAAGCACTCTTTGCTTTCAGAGAGTGATACTCTAGAACATTGCCTGACAGAATTGCAAAGGTAGGAAGTAAAACCCACCATGAGTTTAGCTGCAAATACAAACAAGATTTAACACCTGTCGCCCAAAACTACAACCAAATGAAATAACAGAAGTAGATAAGCAACGAGATGATCATTTGCCTAGATTTTAAAAGATCTTCACTTTAAGCAAATTTTTTGCATGATGCATGCCTTAGCTGGTATGTTGGGATTGCTCTGAAGTGATGAGATTTTGAATATGTCTGTCATTGTGCTGTTTAAATTTTAATTCTTGTTGTAGTCATCACTGTCAGGTCATCCCTGACAATATACTGCAGGCAACATTTAAAAAAAGTTGTAAAGGTACAGAATGCATTGACAGAAACTGATCAATAACAAGTCTCACAGCAACAATTGACCATGTGTTTGGGAAGCCTTAAACTTTCAATTTAATGGATAAGGTGGACATATAGCATTCCCAATAAATGTGTCTCTTTACTGATGAGTATTCAGTGGAGGCAAATATTATGTATTCATTGCAACATCTGACTTGTTCTGGTCCAGATATAGGATTGTTGGTGTTAATCTATAAGTTATTTTTTCTCATCCCTAACAAAGCTAGGACTTCATTTGTGGCTCAGCTGGTAAAGAATCCACCTGCAATGCGGGAGACCTGGGTTAAATCCTTGAGCTGGGAAGATCCCCTGGAGAAGGGGAAGGCTACCCACTCCAGTATTCTGGCCTGGAGAACTCCATGGACTGTATAGTCCATGTGACGGTATAGTCCATGGGGTCGCAAAGAGTTGGACACAACTGAGCGACTTTCACTAACAAAGCTAATACAAACCCAGTCCCACTTAGATGAATTGTTGGAAAAATAAATGAGCTCATAGCTTATGAAAAGGTTTTAATATTATAAAGCTCTTTTAATAATCAATATTTATTATGAATTTATTCTGTGCCTAATTATAATATTTAATAGTCAAAACATTACACTTAGGTTGTTTTTAGCTACATTTTGCAAGAAACCAAGCCTAAATGAGGTTCAATGTCAAGCCCATATTCAAATAACAAGTATGTGATAGATCTAGGATAACCTACCAGGATAAATCCAGAGTCAACCGTATTAACCATTTCCTAAACTACTTCCTGTTATAAAGGGTAAGTTGCTGTTTCTAAGAATGTGAAAAGAAGACTTTTTTGCTCTTAAAGATGAGGCTAAGAGTGATCAGTGTAAGAGTGACTCACTTTGCCCTGCACAGCCCTTTACAGCCAGGGGAGGGGGTTACCGGCACCCATCAGAGCTAGTTCACTGAGACCTTTCATCTTGGCAGTTCTTTACTGTTCTGTTTTCCTCATCTTTCCGTTATCTTAGCACCTGTTGCTGACAGGTTGGGTGTTCTCATTTACAGATGGAGGGTGAGATATTAGGATCCCAAAAGACACCCTAATCACTTTGGTCCAGCTTCCTGTAAAAAGTTGTAAATGGAACATGGATATCAAAAATGCTATTAGGAGAGTAGACTGGTAATTGCCAGGGTGGGGTGGGGATGGGAGAAAAGAGTAAATATTATCAGAGGGTACAAATGTGCAGTTAAAATATTAGTGAGTCCTAAAGATCTAAAATACAAGATAATGACTATAGTTAACAGTACCAATTGCTAAGAGAACAAATTATGTGGTTTTCACCACAAAAAGATAACTATGCAATATGATGGTTATATTAACCAATTAAACTTATTGTGGTAATCTTCAAAATCATCATGTGTTAAATCATCATGTTGTACACGTTAAACTTATACAATATTATATGTCAATCATATTTCAATAAAGCTGGAAAAAATTATACCAAAGTATATTTAAATGTTGATAAAAGTAGTGAAACTTATTGAATTTTAAAATAATTTTGCTTTTGTTTAACTAAACGTGCACTTATGTCAAACCTGGCATGCAAATTTTGCCATCAGACTAATATTCTAAGAATAGTATGGGTTTATATTTTGTTTACAAATAACTGGAAATCTCAACCAAATACTCTTTGGGGTGATATAAAAGAACATAATGCCACATGTATAATGATTAAATAGTAAGTAGTCTGAGGAAAAGAAGGAAGGAAAGGAGACATATAGTCAATTTCTAATTAGNAAGAGACAGCTGTTGCTGACAGGTTGGGTGTTCTCATTTACAGATGGAGGGTGAGATATTAGGATCCCAAAAGACACCCTAATCACTTTGGTCCAGCTTCCTGTAAAAAGTTGTAAATGGAACATGGATATCAAAAATGCTATTAGGAGAGTAGACTGGTAATTGCCAGGGTGGGGTGGGGATGGGAGAAAAGAGTAAATATTATCAGAGGGTACAAATGTGCAGTTAAAATATTAGTGAGTCCTAAAGATCTAAAATACAAGATAATGACTATAGTTAACAGTACCAATTGCTAAGAGAACAAATTATGTGGTTTTCACCACAAAAAGATAACTATGCAATATGATGGTTATATTAACCAATTAAACTTATTGTGGTAATCTTCAAAATCATCATGTGTTAAATCATCATGTTGTACACGTTAAACTTATACAATATTATATGTCAATCATATTTCAATAAAGCTGGAAAAAATTATACCAAAGTATATTTAAATGTTGATAAAAGTAGTGAAACTTATTGAATTTTAAAATAATTTTGCTTTTGTTTAACTAAACGTGCACTTATGTCAAACCTGGCATGCAAATTTTGCCATCAGACTAATATTCTAAGAATAGTATGGGTTTATATTTTGTTTACAAATAACTGGAAATCTCAACCAAATACTCTTTGGGGTGATATAAAAGAACATAATGCCACATGTATAATGATTAAATAGTAAGTAGTCTGAGGAAAAGAAGGAAGGAAAGGAGACATATAGTCAATTTCTAATTAGAAGGAATATGTGAAGATGTAAGTTGTTTCTAAGTTTTCTTCATATAATTTTAAGAATCTGTCTTATTTTACCCTGGCCTTTTAATACAACTAAAATGTCAACCAGTTGCAATACTCATCCATTTGAGGCATGATTATAACTTCAGAAGCAAATCAAAAATTATTTGAGACTATCCCTAAGTATTGGCATCAAGTTTCCACTCTGAAACATCTACCCTGTAGAAGAAGAGAACAGGTGGAGTGGAGTGAGAAAATATTAAAGGGCATTCTGTAACTCTGTCTAAAATTATATTTTAAATAATATTTAACTAGATAATGTCTTTGCAAAGTAAAGGCAGTTTGGAAAGGAATAGGAATGTTTACCAATAATCAGTGAATAGCACTTTTGATTTTAAAGATAATGAAATCTTTGCAAGACAAGGAGAGCACAAAGCAGCGGAGCCAAGCTCAGCCTATTGACATTTTAGTGCTGTGAGTGAGCCCCGGCCTTTCCATAATTACCCAGCACTAAGCACCATCTGACTCACGGAGATTGCGGCAAGGATTATATTTAGTCTGCTGATACTACACTTTTTCCTTCTTCTCTTCATACTAGAACACTTTTTGTATGAAAAGGAGATCTTCTATAAGTTGTTCCTATATCAGGTTCTACAGTTTGTTTCTCCTCCCAAATCAGAATCTGGAAGGCAAAAATTGCAATATACAAGTAGTAATGGCTTCAATTATACTGGTGAAAATGTCAGTTATATAGATGATAAACTCTCGTCATCCTGATCATAAATCAATCATAGTGGATTGAAGCCAGAGCAGAAAATTTTTCCTTAAGATAAAACTACATCTTATTCAACTTGACTTTCTTCCTTTCACTGTGGCGAGTGAGGTTCTTTGTACCTAGTTAGGTACCCAATGATATACTACCTTCTGATATAAGTAAGATATAAAACACTCATTAGAACAGTGTTACAAAATTTTGTTTTGCTCAACTCCTCTTTATCTAAACTGGCTCAAAGTAATATATCAAATTTTTAGGCAACTTTTTTTTTCCTTGGAAAAAAAGTGACTCGCTGTAGATACTACTGAAAAAAGGATGGAAAACTCAAAACATTATAGAACCACAAGCAATCCTAGAAACCATGCAGAAAAATATTTCTTATTTGAGGAAGCTATAACTCAGAGACATTATTTTACCAACAAAGGTCTGTCTAGTCAAAGCTATTTTTCCAGTAGTCACATATGGATGTGAGAGTTGGACTATAAAGAAAGCTGAGCGCAGAAGAATTGATGCTTTCGAAGTGTGGTATTGGAGAAGACTCTTGAGAGTCCCTTGGACTGCAAGGAGATCCAACCAGTCCATCCTAAAGGAAATCAGTTCTGAATATTTATTGGAAGGACTGATGTTGAAGCTGAAGCCCCAATACTTTGGCCACCTGAGGCAAAGAATCGACTCATTGGAAAAGACCCTGATGCTGGGAAAGATTGAAGGTGGGAAGAGAAGGGGACGACAGAGGATGAAATGGCTGGATGGCATCACCAACACGATGGACATGAGTTTGAATAAACTCAGGGAGATGGTGATGGACAGGGAAGCCTGGCGTGCTGCAGTCCATGGGGTAGCAAAGAGCGGACATGACTGAGTAACTGAACTGAACTGATAACCCAGATAAGAGAAGTTATTTAATCAAAAGACATGATTCATTACAGAAGCACCAGAACAAAATTTTGAATACCTCAAACCCCTCTAGGGCTTTTTCCACCCTATCAAAAGACCTGAAATCACCAAAATAATAATGTCAACATTCACATATCCCTGTTGTTACAAAAGGAAGTTCTAGTCCAGAAAAGTAGGAAAAAGAAGATACTTAGAATTCCTTAAAATACATACACAAAGACTTTTATTCTAATGCTCTTATTTTAAAAATAAAAAAAGGAAGGAAAGAACATAAACACGACTTGGATTTTTAATCAAATTACGCAAATGCACAAAGTAGAACAGGAGCAACTCAAGAAATCTTAGATTTGTTTATCAACTATTAACAGTGGGAAAGCTGATGAGAAATCCAAAGAAGTACAGACTTAGGTCACATTTTAAAATTTTTATTAAAATTCACTTAAACTTCTCTGTTAATTCTTGTAGGTCTAAAATGTATTGTTTTAATAATCCAGGTTTTGTTCTAATGTGAGTGAATTCAGGTGACTAGTTTAGGCATCCTAAAGCACAGAATTACTCATTTCTTCTTTTGTTCGGATCAATATTTCCAATATAGCCATCTCTTCTCTTATATTAGCGAACTCAGGCTCATACTGTATTCTCATTGCTCTTAATTTCTCCTTTTTACACCATATTAGAGTCACCAGGCTAAATATATCCTTTGTTGAAATAAAAAGTGCAATAAAATAAATTAAATTAAGTGAACTGTTCTGAAACACAAAACTCTCAGCGTTCCAAAATGGTACTTCTGCCTGCTTTTTACAATAATTCCTCATAAATCTAAGGTTGGAGTAAAAATAATTAAGTTTTTGTTAGGGTTTGCTTACATCCAGGTCTTTGTTCTCCCTGCCAGGCATTAAATCAGTGAACATGCAACAATGTTTTCTAGATTGAAAAGCGGTTAGAGTAAGGTCTTTACTTAATCTCACCAGTCATTTTCCTTTGTATCTAGCAGTGATGATTAAGCTTTTTAAAAACTACAGTCTCTCTTCTTTCTTAGGGCATTAGTGCTCAGCACTTTATATCACATATCTCCCAGATCATCTTTAATTATAGCTCTTCATATTATACTTAAGATTAACATACATCAGTCCAACAGCCTGTTTGAGTAAATGCATGTCAATATTTTTCCTATAAATCAACTCTTTCTGTATACCAGCAGCTTTGTCTTGTCTTTAATCAGTTAACCAAACCTCATGATTACTATTAGAAAAATATATCTCAAAGTGAGAAACAATCTGAAAACATTGTAATAAAAATCTTTTTTAGTACCAGTATCTTGTCTACTACATATCTAAATCCAATACTGTTTACTATATGAATCATAAAAATGTGGAATGTAGTTATTTTACCAACAGTCATTTTAGTATCTAGACTAAAATGAAAAAAAAAAAAAGCTTTAAAAAAATAGAGGATGGTCAATTAGAAGTCCTGATCATAACATTTATATAAAATCTTAAGAAATGTTCTGGAAAGATAAAGGCATATACATCAATAAGGGCTTCCCTTTGGCTCAGTGGGAAAGACTCTGCCTGCATTGCAGGATACGCAGGAGATGCGGGTTCATTCCCTGGGTCAGGAAGATCCCCTGGAGAAGGGCATGGCAACCCACTCCAATATTCTTGCCTGGAGAATCCATGGACAGAGGAGCCTGGCCAGCTTACAGTCCATAGAGTCGCAAAGAGTCAAACACAATTGAAGTGATTTAGCGTGCACGCATGCACATAATATCAATAATTTTAAATGAGCATGACTACTAACTATGTGCCTGGCAGTTCTAGGTGCTGGAGATGCAGTACCAAAGGAGAATGAGTGTGTGAGTGCCCCCTCCTCCAGAATATAAGCTCTTTAAAGGAACTGACACGGTCTCTCCCCTCCGGGAAGATAATATTCTAGAGGAGGAAACATGTTTAAAGGAGGAACTTACTGTACACCTGTTCTGTGCTGTGCTATGTGCTAAGTCGCTTCAGTCATGTCTGACTCTGCGACCCCATGGACTGTAGCCAGCCAGTCTCCTCTGTCCATAGGATTCTCCAGGCAAGAATACTGGAGTGGGTTGCTGTTTCCTTCTCCAGGGGATCTTCCTGACCCAGGAATCGAACCTAGGTCTCCTGCGTCGGCAGGCAGATTCTTTACCACTAGTGCCACCTGAGAAGTCCCTGTTCTAAAGATTTTAATTTAACGAAAATTCTGTTGAGTATCTAATGTTGACAAGGTATTGTACAGGATCATGGGGGACGCGATCTAAGAATAAGGCAGGGGCAGCACTCCAGGAGGGAGAAGTTGGCTCACACTCAGGTTCACATCATGGACCAAGGGAACGGGTCTCCAGTAGCAACCTGTGCTCCCCAGAAGTTTACAATCAAGAAGGTTAAACATACTGAAGTGGTAACCACTAATTTGTCCTCTATGTCTGAGTCTGTTTCTTTTTTGTTGTATTCCCTAGATTCCACATATAAGTGATATCGGGTAGAGGAAAGGTGGGAGGGGCAAGCTAGGGGTAAAGGATTAAGAGGTACAAACTACTATATATAAAATAAGCTACAAGGATATATTGTACAACACAGAAAATATAGCCAATATTTTAAAATAACTATAAAAGGAATATGAAGTGAAGTGAAGTGAAGTCGCTCAGTTGTGTCTGACCCTTTGCGACCCCATGAACTGTAGCCTACCAGGCTCCTCCCTCCATGGGGTTCTCCAGGCAAGAGTACTGGAGTGAGTTGCCATTTCCTTCTCCAGGGGATCTTCCCGACCCAGGAATCGAACCCGGGTCTCCAGCATTCCAGGCAGATGCTTTAACCTCTGAGCCACCAGGGAAGCCAGGTATTATAAAAGGAATATAGGTGAAGGTGAAGGTGAAGTCGCTCAGTCGTGTCCGACTCTTTGCAACCCCGTGGACTGTCACCTAGTAGGCTTCTCTGTCCATGGGATTCTCCAGGCAAGAATACTGGAGTGGATTGCCATTTCCTTCTCCAGGGGATCTTCCCGACCCAGGGATCTAACCCGGGTCTCCCCCATTGGAGGCAGATGCTTTAACCTCTGAGCCACCAGGGAAACAAAGCTTGTGAAAATTATGAATCATTATATTGTACACCTGTAACCTATATAATATCGTCACGGATGGAGGAGCCTGGTAGGCTGCAGTCCATGGGGTCGCTAAGAGTCGGACATGACTGAGCGGCTTCACTTTCACTTTTCACTTTCATGCATTGGAGAAGGAAATGGCAACCCACTCCAGTGTTCTTGCCTGGAGAATCCCAGGGGCAGGGGGCCTGGTGGGCTGCCGTCTATGGGGTCACACAGAGTTGGACACGACTGAAGTGACTTAGCAGCAGCAGCAACTATACTTTAATAAAATAAAAGAAAAAAACAAGCATACTGAAGTGGGAGAAAAGAGTTAGACAAATAGAAAAGGTTCTTTCAGGGGTTTTGAAGGATAATTTCCAAGAAACAGAGATGACAGGAGAACATTCCAGATAGAAGAGACTTAAATCTAACTTTCAAAATAAAATGGTGCCATAGCAAACCGAGTCCAAAATCAACTGGCATTTTGTATTCATATCATGCCTTTGTGCAAAGGGTTGATCACTTCATCATTATAACACCCAGGAAGAGATACAAGTGAAAGTTTTTACCATTTGTCAAAGTGTAAAAGTGTACCAGAGAATGAATATCATCTTCCGTTTATTCTATGAGGCCAGTGTCTAGGTCTTTTGACTTTTAAACTACAATTTATTCTCTAGACTAGACTAGACTGTAGCCTGCTCTAGCATTATCAATAACTTTAAAAAATGTTTTCTTTCCTCAAAAAGCATTAAAAAAATCAACTCTCAGTCTCTATGTGATAAATATATGGATTAAAAACTAGAGTGAAGTAGTGTGATAACTGCCTCCATTGTATTTTAATAAATAATAAACTTTGACATAGTATGCAAGTGGCTATGAATAACTTGTTTATGACATAAATACAGCTATTAAAATGACTTTCCAGTTTACATGACAGATTTTACACACATTGTATTTTAACTGTATCCCAAGGACTCATTTTTCTATCTGAAAAAAAGAAAATGAGCATTATGTAGGGTATATGATGAGTATTATATAGGGTAACTTTGATGATTTAATAAAGAATATGATAGTTCTCAATGCTGATCACAGGACAATTCAAATGTAATGACACAATACCTAAAACTAAAACAAAGAAAGATGGTAGGATGTAATGGCTTTAATATGTGCATCAAAAGTCATGAGACTCCAATTACAGTTATCGAAGGTGACAAATTTCCACCTTGGTCCCTCTCTTTCATTTTCCCCTAATGATTCAAAGGATTTAAATTTTTTTCTTAACTCCTATTTCCCAACAACCTTTCAAAATGTCAATCTATTCATGAAAATATGTTTATATGGCTTCTAATACTGTTTAAGTTATACTTTCAAGCCTCATTTTGGGATTCAGATTCTATCAGATTTTCTTCACTACTTGCAAAGTTTGGACAAAAAAAAAAAAAAAGAATAACATACATTTAAATGCTGATTTCTTTCCAAATGGCTTGGGGAAAGTTGCAAAGTATACATCTGTCTAGCAGAGGGAGACTATGCTTTTTGTGATCATTTTCTTAAAAATAGTGGCTAAAACAGCACTTAAATTGGAATTTATGTCTAACATTTGTTATGCCTTTGAGCTGCTTTTAAGTATATAGAAAACTGACAAACATGTCTGAGTTTTATTGGACATCTAGACTGATCTTTTCCCAACATCATTCTAGGAAGTGTAGGAAATAGGAACTTGCCTATTTTCACATAAGCTGCCATGAAAATTTAATGCCAACCCCATGGACACCTTTAAAATTCTAAGCTACAGCTTTGCATTTCAGTCTTTCCTTTGGATTCTTCTGGTTCTCACTCTGCTGATTGAGTCACAAAGTGTTTGACATGACAGAAAGGGAAACAGCATGAGCTAGTAAGACAGGAAGCAACGTTTACAGATTCTAAAAGAATGTGTATAGAATGAGAGGGGAAAGAATACAAAACGGCTTCCCCTCCTAAAAGAATTTCATAAATTCAAAAAAATGACTAGTCAGCCACCAGAAAGGGAAGAGTGCATGCTCAGTTACTCAGCTGAGTCCAACTTTTTGCGACCCCATGCACTGTGGCCTGCCAGGCTCCTCTGTCCATGGAATTTTCCAGGCAAGACTACTGGAGTGGGTTGCCATTTCCTTCTCCTAAAGAGAACAAGGAAGGAATCTAATACCTACCCCTAAGGTAAGAATACTAAGGAAGAACACGAAAAATGGAGATTAAAACCATACCTGGCTTAAATGAATTCTATACTTCTGAGAGTACAATGTGCGAAAGAATGGTCTTTAGTTGGAGATTTCACAAACTGACCAGATTTTCACTCGGTAGGACCTTAAGAAGCACATGGAATATGTGTGTCCCTTTCAAGTCCCATGAACTTTATCGCAGAGGACAGAGCTCCAGAGGCTCTTCCTTCTATAGCAGTTGCCATTTGAAACCCCAAACCAGTCCCATCCAGTAAGTTCCATTTATACCCAAACTGCTGACTTAAAGCTTGCAAAGTCCATAATTCACTAAGAGAAGCGGTCAGGCGGAGTCTTTCGAGAAATTCTAAGCCCCTCCGCCACTGAACAAATAAGAATCTTCTTCAAGGAAGACACTCCAAGAGACTATCTCAGGAATAAAGACCATAAAAGTACTGATAGGCGTTGGTCTCACCATGGCCATCCACTCTTAGGTTCTGATTTCCTAAAAATAGACCTCAGGGTACAGATCTCTCCTTCCCTTTGCCCTAAGAAAGTTAAAAAACCCTCCAAGAGGAGTGGCTACTTCTCTCTGGAACCTGATGCTAGCTGTGAGGTCACAGCTTCTCCAGAAATAAAAGGCAGGCTCAGCAAGGGAGGGCCCACTCAGGGACTGGAGCGGCCCTCAACGCACTCTTCAGCTTCGCCACTGTCTGCAGCCCAGCAGCTCCATCATGGTGGGTCCTACGAGAAAACTATTTGTAATTTATAGGCAGATGTGATAGTAGAGAGGGATGAAATTGAGGAGAGAACGTACTCAGTGTGAATCTGTAGAATCTACTTTTGGTTTTTATCCAGGTGTGTTGGGGATAGACAAGATTAATTCAAGCTTTTATGCCAACTAGAAAAATACATCTTACTTACAAAAGAAGTACTTTATGCTTCACCAACTTTCTATATCTCATAAGGTTTATTATATCTAAATTTAGGGGGAAAAACCTGCAATTATAGCAAAATATTGCACCTTAAAAAACAATCCAATGATGCTAATAACTAAAATTAAATAAACTATTTTTGATGCATTGAGTAAAACATACTGGTTAAATAGAAGAAAGACTTAAAGTGATCTTTTTAATGCAGCTTGTCTGTAGTTCTTAATATAGTATATCTATACTAGATATATCTTAAATGCACCTTAGATATGATATTGTTCCAGGAAGAATTTGATTTAATATTTGTAAAATTATTGACTCATGGGTTAAGATACAGACAGATATTCCCTAACTATGTTTTGCAATAGCTTTTTATTTTTTCTAGATTCAAAAGTATCCTAAGGCAAACTTCTTATTCTCTGACACCTACCCGGCTTCCTAAAAACCTCAGAGCAGAGAGCACTCCCTTCTGTCAATGCATTTGAAAGAGTACTAGTTGTTTCTTTCTTTCTTCCTCTCTCTCGCCATTGCAGTCCTTCAGTGCTGAGCAGATTGCTGGTAAGTAAATTGCGCTTCTCTACTTCAGAGGTAGGCGAAGCACTGCTCAGTTTCTGAAATAATACTCATCTCCAAGGCATGTTACTGTGTGGCTCAAACTGTGAGTATCCAAGCTATGCCTGAACTCTGAAAAGTAGGCGTACTTTTTGAGCTTACTTTGACGATTACTCAGGGAATGAGCTTGGATACATTTATAAAATCAGGACATTTTTGTTTGGTTAAAATATTCTTTGTGGTTAATTTCTTTCTAACAGATCGAGTTCTCTAAGCAACAGCAGGATGGTAAGTTTAAATGATATAGTTGTTAATATGTGCACACTCATAAAGATGGCATGTGAGAAAACCAACTCCCTTGAGATGAGATTAGCTCTTTCTAATTATCCCCACTAGTGCTGTCACTCTAAATATAAATGCTCTCAATCCCNAATGATATAGTTGTTAATATGTGCACACTCATAAAGATGGCATGTGAGAAAACCAACTCCCTTGAGATGAGATTAGCTCTTTCTAATTATCCCCACTAGTGCTGTCACTCTAAATATAAATGCTCTCAATCCTTCTAAATATAAATTATCTCAGCATGAACCCTTCATCTATAATCAGTAATCAAAGGTTTAAGCAAACGAAAGCTAAACAGTACAAAATAATTCCTTGTATTCACTGATTTCTAAATAGAACTAATTTGATACAGTAGGTAATACTATACATATACCCCAAAAAAGGATGTGGATCTTGAATGGCTGATTTGTTAATCAAATACCTAAACAGAAATTTGGCAGGTCTAAATTGTTCACTTTAGAAAATAAAATTGATTATAATACTGCCCAGTTACCAAATACACATGATTTCAATAGGCACTACAGTGAGTTGAGAGAAATAGAGGGTGAAGTGGATTTAGGGGGAAAAGTACATTCAGAGATAGAGGGGGAAATGATTTATTAAAAAAAAAAAACTGTGTAAGGAAGCTTAGACATTTCCTAGTCCATCTTTAGAGATGCAGGACAGACTCCCATAGGATGTTGAGACTGACTCAAAGATCCAAAAAATTAATGATAGCATCAAAATCAAAACTAGCTGAATTAATTAGGAATTTATTTCATAGAAACAGTTTCTAATTACAATACTTTGAGCTCTAGAGATTCAAAAAAATCTGAATAGTTTCACTAACACTTTCATTGTTTCTTCTTCAGGTCTTCAGATCTAAGAGATCCCATGGCCTATGAATCTTGTTTTTTTACTGGAAAGTGTAGGACAAAATGTTTAATGGAAAAGAGTCACATAATTAAATAAATTGAGACAAAAATACATCTATAGAAAGAATGGAATAAAATAATAAATTTTAGTTATATAATATTGTACAAATATTGGTCATAAAAATAAGTATATGTATGTATATTATAGATTTATGATATATAATATAAAAATAATTGTGAAGATACTCATAAGAATATAATTATAATTATACTCCATTCTATACCTAAAGGAATCAACATTTTTCAGCTTTTTCTTGAGTGTCAAGAATACCTCATATTTGGACATTAGTTTAAATATTTCAAAAAAGGAAAGAAAATAAAAGGATATTTGCTATAGTATAGACTCATTTATATCTACTTCATGGTCAATGCCTTCATGTAGACAAATTAGATGATTTGATGACTCAGCTCAAGATCATTTGACATTGTACTAAAATGACTAGTTTTTCTTTGAAAACAATTGGTAATTCTGCTATGGTTTGCTTGATTTTTAATCTATTTTAACTAGTGGTGCTTCTACAATATCTGATACTGTGTCCCAGTCCTCTCAAATATCTAACTTACAGTGTCATTATGACTGCCAAACTATGGTAGAGCCAAGAAACAGAAGCCTTAAAAACCCTTTGAGAGACCTTTAAACTAAAAGGAAATCTTATATTTTAAGAAATAAATAAAGGCATACTTTGTTTGTTTCCTTCTTCAATGATTAGCTTTTCTCACAGCTGCTCTATTTGAATGTATCACAAGTTTGGAGTAAAGATNCTGCCAAACTATGGTAGAGCCAAGAAACAGAAGCCTTAAAAACCCTTTGAGAGACCTTTAAACTAAAAGGAAATCTTATATTTTAAGAAATAAATAAAGGCATACTTTGTTTGTTTCCTTCTTCAATGATTAGCTTTTCTCACAGCTGCTCTATTTGAATGTATCACAAGTTTGGAGTAAAGACAAAAACACCAGAAAAGTATAGCATTCTAAAGGTGTTAAGGCCTGTGCCATCCAAAAAAGTTGCCACTAGCTAGATGTGGCTTTTTAAATTTAACCTGTAATTAAGTAAAAATAAATGCATTTAAAAGTCTACTTTTTGCTTTGCACTAGTCATATTTTAATGCTCAAAAGCTATGGGCAGCTGGTTGCTACTACCTTTTGGGGAAGCCTGGATACAGAACATTTCAATCATCACAAAAAATCCTAGAACAGTGTTGTTCTAGACTAGGGGTTGGCAAATTTTTCCTAGAGGGCTAAATAGTAAATAGCTAAGCCTTTGTTGGCACTACAGTCTCTGTGGAGACAACTCAGTTCTGTACCTGAGGTATGAAAACAGCCATAGACAATACATCAACGAATGGGCATGACTATATTCCAATCAAACTTTATTTACAAAAAGAGGTGGCCAGCCTGTAGACAGTCATTGGCTAACCCATGTTTTAGACTCTTCAAGGGAATAACTAAGCTTTAAAAATCTGGAGTAAGAAGAGCAATATCTTTCTGTTCTTGGCCTTTAAATCAACAAAAGAGTTAATGTCAAAGAGATTCCATTACAGTCCATAAAAGCCTATTTCCATATCAGCATCTGACCAGTGTAATAGGGAGTCCTCTGAGCAATCTGGTTGAAAGCCTGGAGCCAGTAATAAGAGCAGTTCAGTTTTTCACAATTCCCTTAGAAAGATGAAAAATTATATTTGACTAATGATCCCACAGGACCTACAACATGTCTTCTAGGTAAGGGAAATTATCTGTGATGTCAATTTGAGTAGAATTTGAGGGGGACGTTTCAGCAAAGAGTGGTNGTTCAGTTTCACAATTCCCTTAGAAAGATGAAAAATTATATTTGACTAATAATCCCACAGGACCTACAGCACGTCTTTTAGGTAAGGGAAATTATCTGTGATGTCAATTTGAGTAGAATTTGAGGGGGACGTTTCAGCAAAGAGTGGTAACATGATCTATAGTTGACTGTGAATTCAATGTCTAGTAGTCTTGGATTAGAGGATAAAAGGATAGTTAAGATATTTTTCTGAGTCATCTAGCTAGATAGTATCTCTTGATCTGAGGCCACTAATGGCCTAAAAAGAATGCTTTCACTTCTACCAGCTCATTCACAGATGAGTTTTTGAGTGTTGGTATTAAACTCCAACAGATCACCACCAATACTTCTAGGATTGCCAGGAAAAGTGATTCAACTTAGCTTTGTAGTTTCAATTAAAATGTCTTTATTTGCTCCTAAATCCATAGGAGCACCTCTTTCTCTCTTTTTGGTGTACATTTCTTAATTTTGGGTTAATGTAATTCTGAAAGGCAAAACCAATTCTATCAAAGAAAAGTGACCAAATTTAGGGCAAGTAAGCCATAGAATGGGGCTTCCCAGGTGGCACTAGTGGTAACAACAAAAAAAAGAACTCGCCTGTTAGTGCAGGAGACATAAAGGATGTGGGTTCAATCCCTATGTGGGGTAGATTCTCTGGAGAACAGCAAGGCAACCCACTCCAGTATTCTTGCTTAGAGAATCCCTCTGACAGGGGAGCCTGGTGGGTTATAGTCTACAGGGTCACAAAGAGTTGGACAAGACTGAAGTGACTTAGTGCACACGCACACAATCAACAGAGTGACTGTTATAAAAACAGACAACACTTTTAGAATGTGTCCTTAAATACACCCATGAATACAAGTACAACTAGGGAAATCTGAGTAAAATAGGCGGACTCTATCAATATGAATATTCTAGTTATGTGAATATTCTGGTTATGATCATATACATATATATATATCATATATATATCATATACTATAATTTTGAAAAATGCTATTATTAGGGGAAACAGTATTTCCCCCAGACAGAGTATTTAAGAGATCTCTTTGTATTTCATAAAATTGCATGTGAATCTACAATTATCTCCACAAAATTTTAAATTAAAATATGTATCTGTATAATAAAACTAATATAGCAACATGTTATCATATGTCATACCTGAAAAATATAAAGTTTAAAGCAACCATTATAGCAATAGATTCAAATAAATATGCTTCCTTCTGACTCTGTTACACTGCTGCTGCTGCTGCTAAGTCGCTTCAGTCGTGTCCAACTCTAGGAGCCTATTAAAGTCATGCATCGATGGTTAAAGGACACCAGAGATCTTAGAGATTTGTGTCATCTTTCTAAAATTTTCCTGAAAAATGAAGTTACTCCTGAAGAAAATTAGTTAAGAAGAGAGTCTAGGAACTTTGTACCTCAAGAGAAGTTTTTCTATATAACTTGAGAAGTTTGGGTTAACCTAACGTGACACAACCCCAACTGACTGTTTGTTTTCTTGAAATTTTATTAACTTTGTTAATTATCTGAGAGATTTTATGAGGAATTCTTAAGATTTCTCCAGGCATCAGAAATTGTTAACCCAGTCCTGTTTCCAAGGCAGATGAAGGAGATATGAACAAATATGGTGAGGATTCTCAATTTCCATATCTAATAATTGGACTGCAAGGAGATCCAACCAGTCCATTCTAAAGGAGATCAGTCCTGGGTGTTCTTTGGAAGGAATGATGCTAAAGCTGAAACTCTAGTACTTTGGCCACCTCATGCAAAGAGTTGACTCATTGGAAAAGACTCTGATGCTGGGAGGGATTGGGGGCAGGAAGAGAAGGGGATGACAGAGGATGAGATGGCTGGATGGCATCACCGACTCGAAGGACGTGAGTCTGAGTGAACTCCGGGAGTTGGTGATGGACAGGGAAGCCTGGCGTGCTGCGATTCATGGGGTCGCAAAGAGTTGGACACGACTGAGCAACTGAACTGAACTGAACTGAAAATATGACTTGAAATTAGAAATGCTGCTTTAAAATACGGAGAAGGCACTGGCAACCCACTCCAGTACTTTTGCCTGGAAAATCCAGTGGACAGAGGAGCCTGGTAGGCTGCAGTTCATGGGGTCGTGAAGAGTTGGACACGACTGAGAGACTTCACTTTCACTTTTCGCTTTCATGCATTGGAGAAGGAAATGGCAACCCACTCCAGTGTTCTTGCCTGGAGAATACCAGGGATGGCGGAGCCTGGTGGGCTGCCGTCGATGGGGTCGCACAGAGTCGGACACGACTGAAGTGACTTAGCAGCAGCAGATTTAAAACAGTCCCAAAAAGAAATGTCAAAAGAGGGTTGACATTGAACTCAGAAAAGGGAAATTCCAAAGATAGCAACTTAAGAGACTGGCAAAAGTTATAAAATAGAGGAGAGTTTGAACTGGATCCTTGATGAAGTTTGGGTTCCTTTATAAGTTTGATGCAGAAAAAAAGCAACCAAATGTTTCTTGCTTCTTGCAGAATTCAAGGAGGCGTTTCTCCTGTACGACAGAACAGGTGATTGCAAGATCACCTTAAGCCAGGTTGGTGATGTCCTTCGGGCTCTGGGCACAAATCCCACCAATGCAGAGGTCAAGAAGGTGCTGGGAAACCCCAGCAATGAAGGTAACCACATGTTTTTCCAAGAAGCTGGGAGTATGTGTGCATGTGTGGGAATGTGTGTATGTATAAGAGAGAGAGGGTTATTGAGAAACGAGTTCCATAGAATAGGATTTAATTTACTCCTGATGGTAACTGTGTTTCTTGGCTATCTAGTCTCAGTTTTTTCCTCCATAAGATAAATTAATCTTCCTTTGAGAATTCATAAGCATACTTTCATGTTAATGAAAGGAAACAATACCTAATACCTAACAATACCATCATCATGCTATCTAAATATACCCTGCTTCTGTGACCATCTTAAAAGAAACTTGGCTATCTTAATTAAGAATAGACAGATGATACCTTAATAAAAATTCTAGAAAGAATTAAAAATCTTAAGCCAAAACCTGCACTTGGTTGCCCAAGGAAAATCCTAAGGCAAAAGCTAGTGAAATATGTAAGTGGCAAAACTGCAGAGGTGATTGCTGGGTAGGGTAATCTAGTCATTAGTCAACAACAAGGAAATTTTTTCTAATCCCATGGTTCATGGCAAAGTATAATATTCTGTTGGGAAATACCACTCTGAACCAAACAGAAGAGATAAAACTGAAGTTTTTTTCAAGTAGATATCTCAGTTTCTCTTTACTGTATGGAAAATAACACTGGGAAGGCAATCTCTTTTTTCTAGAAAAGACTCTGTTCCTTTGTTGCTGCTGCTGCTGCTGCTGCTGCTGCTAAGTCGCTTCAGTCGTGTCCGACTCTGTGCGACCCCATAGATGGCAGCCCATTGGGCTCCACCATCCCTGGGATTCTCCAGGCAAGAACACTGGAGTGGGTTGCCATTTCCTTCTCCAGTACATGAAAGTGAAAAGTGAAAGTGAAGTTGCTCAGTCGTGTCCGACTCAGCGACCCCATGGACTACAGCCTACCAGGCTCCTCCGTCCATGGGAGTTTCCAGGCAAGAGTACTGGAGTGGGATGCCATTGCCTTCTCTGCTGTTCCTTTGTTACAAAAGAAAAATATTTGATTAAGAAAAAAACTACCTCTAAATCAGTCCGCCAGAATTTTCCTCAAATTATAGTTCCTTTGGACAAAAATGTCCACATAACTTATTCAAAAAAGTAGCTGAGAATATCAGATAAAGCGAGAGCTCAGTTAGCCAAATTCATTCTTAACTGCCATTTTCTAACTTATCAAACTTCTGTCTTTAATGGAATTATTACATAAATGTTCATTTATTTAGCATTCAAATTTAATTTTCTCAATGTACTAGATTTCTACACTATGAGGAAAGACTGGCAAATGCAGTTTTGATTTATGGGTACATAACTTTATCTATTTGTGTACATCTGATTAGTCTGTTTTATACTTTTGCTATGAATACCATTTACCTTGTCAGAAGGTTACTAAAGAAATTCTTATCATCTCCAGACTTCTAAAACCACAAAGTCAGGAGATCACAAAGTATTTAACATGCACATTCTTCTCATAGGCTTCCTTTTTTTTAATTAAAATTTAAAGAAATTGAAAGCTCTGCAAAAGCGCAAACAATGGTGGAATACATATTAAAGTTCAGCTAGGTTTTGCTATATTTATATGCCAATAGATTTGTTATCAGTATATTTCTATATTGCTTTCCTAGTATTTATAGTATTATTAATTTACAATACTAATAAAATAGTAGCTGACACTGATCAAGCACTCAGTTTGTCCCAGGTACTGTAATAGACTGTGCATTATTACCTCATTTAATGTTCACATAGCACTACAAAGTATTTCTTTTGAAAGATTAAAAAGTTGAGGCACAAAGAAGAAACTTGCCCATGATCATTTATTTGTAAATGGTGAATTAAGGATAAAAGCTCAAGCACTAGGACTCCAGAGGTCATGCTATTCTCTGTTACAAACTTTCTGTCAGCAGCCACTTACCAACCGAAATTTAAGCTGTATGAAGATCTTTCTGATGATTCAGAATAAACATTCAAGCTTAATTTGTAACTCAGTGGCAGCATTTTATGAGAGCTGATAACTCTCCAAATTGCAATTTTTTTTCAGAGATGAATGCCAAGAAAATTGAGTTTGAACAATTTCTGCCCATGTTGCAAGCTATTTCCAACAACAAGGACCAGGGCACTTATGAAGACTTCGTTGAGGGTCTGCGTGTCTTCGACAAGGAAGGCAATGGCACTGTCATGGGTGCTGAACTTCGTCATGTTCTAGCCACACTAGGTAAGAAAAATTCATTTCAGTGGACTTAACAGGATAGAGTATGTAGGAAGGAGCATGACTTAGGGGAATCATGTTATAACCAAAATAAGTAGGGGGAAAGACTCAAAAGGGAAAATGAAAAGGAATAGTCAAAAGTTAATGACCATTTCAATTAGCCTCAATGTCAGTGGGTTTATTTGGGGGAAACAGTCTTAATAACTTGAATTATTGGTTATGAATAAGTAACATACGGCATTGTAGTTCTTACCGGATAGAGTGTGGATGATCAGGTATAATGTGCATTTAATTTATTTATTCAAAAACAAGCTATTGGCAAACTTCCTGCCAAAGGAACAGGAGTCTTGGTGTCTATCCTACAAGAGGTCTCCAGGAGTCCAAATCTTATCACTTATGGTGTCATTTTGAGAATATTCTCTGGCTTTCTTCTTGAACAAAGAGTTTTGTTTCTTCAGGCGAAAGGATGAAAGAAGAAGAGGTGGAAGCCCTGATGGCAGGCCAGGAAGACTCCAACGGCTGCATCAACTATGAAGGTACTCTTTCACGTGCTCTGAACTGCCTGGGTTGATGGCAGATGCCTTTTGAGTTTCAAACAACTTATTTTTCTCTACTCTCTTATTATTTTTTTTTTAGAACTTCCATTTTACTTTATTTTACTTTACAGTACTCTATTGGTTTTGGCATACATTGACATGAGGGAACCCTCTTACACTGTTGGTGGGAATGCAAACTAGTACAGCCACTATGGAGAACAGTGTGGAGATTCCTTAAGAAATTGCAAATAGAACTGCCTTATGACCCAGCAATCCCACTGCTGGGCATACACACCGAGGAAACCAGAATAGAAAGAGACACATGTACCCCAATGTTCATTGCAGCACTGTTTTTAATAGCCAGGACATGGAAACAACCTAGATGTCCATCAGCGGATGAATGGATAAGAAAGCTGTGGTACATATACACAATGGAGTATTACTCAGCCATTAAAAAGAATACATTTGAATCAGTTCTACTCTCTTATTGAACATACATGCTATTTATTATCAACCAATTACACAATAACCCTAAAAAGATATCTTGTAAGGATCTGACTATATACATAAACTTTATTTCAGTGGGTTTTAACATTTCTGTGCACTGCTGTACAGATTAAAATGTGTTTTTACTTTTTTTATTAGACCTTTTTAAATTTTTTTAATTGGAGGAAAATTGCTTTACAAGATTGTATTGGTTTCTGCCATATATCAACATGAATCAGCCATCTTACTAGCTCTTCACAACACCTCTGTAAAACAGCATTTGTACCAGAATAAATTTTAATATTAAATGTAATATTAATTCTTTAATATTACAACTGAAGATATCACAAAATCCTTCTTTGCAGCAAGCAGTGATGAAAATGAGGAATCTGAGTGCTGAAGATGTTTAGCTACTTAGTCACATAATTAATAGCAAGGCTGCTAAAATTCAGTTCTCCTTATCTGGTGTTCTTGCTTAAATGCAATTTATCTCATAGTACCCAATTATCTATTTCCTGCCACCAGTTTACAGCAGCTTCACCCAGAGGGTCTGAAAAGCAATGCACCACCCAAAATAAAGATACAAGATAAAACTGCATGATATAACTTGTAAATTTGAAATGTTGCAATAAAACTGAGAAACTTATCCACCCTCCCCAAAAAACTAATCTCACCACATCTCAATAAAGTATGTTGATAGCTTTGATGTCAATATGGACTTACAAAGTCTAATAACTTGGATAAAGTAAGAAAAGAAACACAGAGGGGAGAAGAAGGGAGGGAAAAGAAATGGAAAAGAGAGAAGAGAAAAGGACAGGAAAGGATAGGAGAAAAAGAAAATACTCAGCTAAGCATATCTACACTGACAATCTTGGTTAAACTTTACTTTTTTCTGTAAACAACATTTTACATTCAGTTACTGCCATAAGTGGGAAAGTCACCTGGAGAAGGAAATAGTAACCCAGTTTTCTTGCCTGGAGAATTCCATGAACAGAGGAGCCTAGCAGGCAACTGTCCATAGGTCACAAAGACTCAGACACCATTAGCAACTAAACAACGACAACAAAGAACAATGTCCAACAATATAGAACACAACAAATAGATTTTGGTACATCTACACAATGACATTCCCCACAGCTCTAAAAAACAAGGACACCCATATTTATGGTTTTGGTAATATTTCTAAGACAGTACATTATGCAGTGAGAAAAATAAGAGCAAAAGGGTTTGTAGAACTGACACCATTTGTGTAAAAATAATTATATAACATATATTTGTATCTGGGGGGGCTTCCCTTGTGGTTTAGATGGTAAAAAATCTGCCTGCAATGTGGGAGACCCAGGTTTAATCCCTGGGTTGTAAAGACCCCCTGAAGAAAGGAGAAGACTTACCCACTACTGTATGCTTACTAAGCAAGCATAATAACTCCACCAATTTAGCTATAAAAAGGAACTAGGTAGCTAAGAGACAGTGGTGAGGAACATTTTTTGTTATAAACTCTTTCATACTTTCAAGAAAAACACTTAACCATGCAAATGTAACACTTAAAAAGGTAACTTTACAAAATCAGGGGAAAAGCCATAAATCTAGTATTAATAGTGGGCTATACAGAGTTTAAATAAACTCTATAGTTAAAGCTAAGAATAATTAGAATTAAGTTAACTTATCATACTGTTCTTTTATTAAATTTGACTCTTTTCTAACTCTAAACTGTATTATCCCTACAGCTTTTGTCAAGCACATCATGTCTAACTAAATGGAGCTCTCAAGGTATCTATCTGTTCCCTCTTTAATATATAAGGCTTTCTCAACATTGTATTTAATGTAAAAAGTTATTCATATTAGTTATTAATAGTTAGAAAAATAATTATTCATATTAACCAGAACACATTAATATGATTAATATTATATTAATATTAATGAGTTATATTATAACTCCTTAAGATGGGTTATTTAGAAATAGATTATTTTGTATAAGTGTACAAGCAAAAACTTTTGAGGTTTTTGCTTCCATTTATAGACCATATCAAGGCTTCCCTGGTGGCTCAGCAGTAAAGAACCCATCTGCCAATGCAGGAGATACGGGTTCAATCCCTGAGTCAGGAAGATTCTGTAGAAAATGAAATGGCAACATGCTCCAGATTTCTTACCTGGAAAATCCCATGGACACAGGAGCCAGGCAGGTTATAGTCCATGAAGTCACAAAGGAGTCAGAAGCAACTTAGAAGCTAAACAACAACCAATAGACCATATCTTAATCTGTACTATAACCATGCAGTGGAGAGTCAAGAAACCAGAGTGTAATTAATTGATTTAATTGGAACATAAGAATAGTAAAAGCTAGGTTTTATCCTAGGTTCTTTGAATAACTCTAAACTATATTAAAGTAGTTTTTAATAATTATTGCTCTAGAAAAGCATATTATCACAGTCCAAAGTACAGCACTTGAAACCAGGTTTGTGCAGCAAGGAAATGCCATCGCTTGGAATTGATGGTTCACTTTGTGCTTTTTTCTGCTTTTTCACTTTACATTATTTCCTTCCCCATTTTCTTTCTGAAAAGATGCAATCAACATCTAACTCTTTTTCCCTTTTCCTTTACAGATCAAGCATTGTTTATGAAGACTGGCTGAACCTTATTTTAAGAACACCCATGACTAACTGTCCAAATCTGTTTACCATCATTTAGAAAAACAAAACAATTTGTACTATTCTAAACTGAAGGACTCCCTGAATTTTTATACATTTTATGTTTCTCTCTGAATTATATTCATACCACACAAACTAAGTGTCTGCTGATCTAGACAAGAATGGTGAAATACTGACAATCTCAGATCCAAGCCCTGCTCTTTATTTTCTACCATGGGTCAAAGAACATCCTTAAAATAATAAATCAATAAATAATTTTGGTCAGTCTGGAATGTTCATTTTGCATTGCATTGTTATCTTCCTGCTTAGAGAAACTAATTTTTCAAAATCCCAGTTCTTTTCTTAATGTTGATGAATTATAAAATTTTAAGAAAATAATTACAGTCTATAGAGCAATAACTAAATAATAATGATAATCATATATTATTGAAAAAGCAAAATAGAAAACTGAGGAAATTCAGATAGAGATAGTTTAATATAAATTAAACAAGCAATTTGGCCTTCCCAGGCAGCGCAGTGGTAAAGAATCCATGTGGCAAGCAGTAGATGTGGATTCAATCCCTGGGTTGGGAAGGTACCCTGGAGAAGGCAGTGGCAACCCACTCCAGTATTCTTGCCTCGGAAATCCCACGGACAGAGGAGCCTGGCGGGCTACAATCTATGGGGTCTCAAAAGAGTCAGACATGACTCGGCAACTAAACAATAACATCCAGGCAATTTAAGAGAAAACACGTTTCTTCAGCTTTGTGTAAATCATCGTATACATAGCTTGAACTATTTCACTTCTAGTGACAATCTGGCCTATTGGAAAATTGTAATAAGCTCTTGATCTGTCTCACTGAATGTCTTCAAGGATAAAATTTAAAGTGACCTTTCAGCTGTTACTTTAAAAAAACCTCTCTGGGAATCACACTCTAACTCAAGACTCGATCTATTAATATCTTCTCTCCTACTTTGTATGTCTGTGTCCCAAAATCTTGATTTCATCTTTTAACACATGCTCTGAATAGTAAGATCAGGTGATAGATAAATTCACAGTGTAAACTTACTTCATCCTATCACATCCTATCACTTTTTTATTTTAAGAATAGAAGCAGAATTTGCAAGTTAGTAGCTGGATATTTAGAAGAGATGAAATGATAAAAACTTCTCCCACTCTCTATAGAGATATCTCTAAAATATATGGGATTTTAAAATCTCTGAAAAGTACCTGCCTGTCTATACATTTTTGGAAGCTAGAACAGCTTTGTCCTGATGTCAGGCACTTCAGGTCATCCTGCTCCTCTATTTAGCAAAGGTCACTCAGATTTCAGTAGCCATCAGCTTTAAATTTGACCTAAGTCTCTGTAGCCAAGATAAGGTTGGGACATTGCAATCATTTTTTGAAGAAGAATTTACTATGGCCTCAAAATCTTTAAGGTCAAGTTAGCCTAAAACCAGAAACTGGAAATTTAACACAGCACTATCCCATAGAAACTTTGGTAAAAATGGAAATCTCTATAGGGTAACCACTAGCCAGCCACATCTGGTGACTGAGAATTTGAAATGTGGCAAGTGTGACTGCAGAACTGAATTTTTAATTGTATCTCATTTTAATTAATTAAAATAGCCCTATGTGACTCATGAATACATACTGAACGGATCAACTCTCAGTACACATTCCTATTTGTGTTGTTACATCAGGAAATAAAATGTGTTTTTAAAAATTACAACAGTCAGTATGTAGAGAAGTCAATTGGTACAAAAAACCCAAACCTAAAAGGCTCATTTTTGTTTTGGAACATGTGGCTAAATTTCTCATCTTGGACACTCCTTTAATACTTTTCAGAAAAAATGTGATGTCCACAAGGCACTGAATATTTAGTTCTCAAGCTTGATATTTAATATTTTACCCTCAAGACCTTATGAAACTGCTTTAACTCCCCACGGGATAATATTGAATACACTGTCATGGGACCTATCCTTATTAAATTACCATGTGTGAGATGCCCATGACTCAAGTTGTAGCAGGTGCAAAATAGAGTAGCAGGCAAGAGAGTGGCAGCGATTTTTAACATTCACACCAGCTGGCAAAAGTGACAGGTGTTTAATTCCTCATTCGTTAAAAATAACTGTCGAAAAGCCTGCACAGCAAAGCAAATATTTTCAAGTTTGTTTTTTAACTATGTTCAAGTTAACTTCCTGACATATATTAATGTAATATAATATTATGTGTTAATTTTTTGCCTTAAAGTATATTTAAAACAGCACACAGAACTTAATTTTTCTCCTTTATGAATGAAATAAACAATGATTGTCAAATTAGGGAAATAAAATTTTATTTTTCTCAAGCAACATTGTATCCAGAATAACTCTTGACATCTTTTTCTCTAATTGGATTTACATGTTTTTTTCCACAGTGGCAAATATACCTTGAAACTTAAAAGAGTAAAGGAAAAATATCTTCCTTTAAATTCTAAGTCGAGAGAAAAATTATGAATCCAAAGATTTAGTTAACAAACCAAGTCCTAAAAACAAAATGATTAAACAGCAAGTTTCTGGAATCCAAATTAAAGAGTTAAACTCTCTTGAAACCAAGGAAGAGCAAAACGATGGAATAATTCAAGCAATGATCTCAATTTTACAGTTTGGTGAGTGAGCCCCAGGCTAAGGAGAGACAGTGCAAAAGGAAGGATGATGAGGTTTAAAACATCTGCTGAGAAATTTTCTGGAAACTTCATATCAAGATACATTCTTTTCGGTTATTCATTAATTTACGTAGGACAAAGTACTAGTTCTACCTACTTTGTCCTTCATTTGCCAGCTCCTACACTGTGACTGGCCAGAGGCTGCTTTTTCCATGGCACTGAGAGGCGGAACCACTCTTTGATCAGGGCCAGTGTTGCCACGTCCTGTACCTCACCCTGTAGACCTCACAGTCTGGTTCTCCTCCAGAGTCAAGGAATCTACCCAGAAATAGAGCATGCCACTTCTGGAAGCAATGCACTCTCTACACCCAGGACCCCGGACCTCCTAGCCCAAATGGCCCCAAGCTTTCTTCCAGGAATAGGTGGGATTCTTCCTAGGTCTACCCTCCTAAAGGAAGACTAGAAAACAAACACCAAGAGATGGCCAAAGTCAGCTGTTTTTTGTTTTGTTTTGCTTAAAGTGAGAATAGAATTAATGTTAAGATCCCTACAGTGCAAGATGGAACTGGAGGTGGGAACTGAAGGAGGGCAAGCCACCATATCACCAAGGAGTCCAAGAAGTATAACCTGGCCTTCCAAGCTATTATGAAGCTATATTTGTCAAGGGAGTACCAGAGTATACATTATGTAAGTTTGTTAATTTGATAACTTTTAATCCATTTAAATTTATTTAAATTTATGATAAGTGGACCTCAATTTGAACTTTTGTCCCAGGCCTGCAAAAATAGGGGTGGACCTGCTGAGAAAAGATAAATTCAGATTTTCTGGGGGCAGATCTTTAGGTTGTCCATAAATACTCCAAATAACACTAGAAATACTTCTAGTACAGTTGAACTTTTTAAAAAATAATAGAGGTTAGGGCAATCAAGATGGCAGAGTAGGAAGATCCTGAATTCAACTCTTCACACACACCAAAACGACAACTACCTACAGAGCAACTATGAAAACAACCTGAAAACAAACAGAAAAGATTTTCCACTGGTAAAGACATAAAGAAAGAATCACAGTGAGATGATAGGAGGGGCAGAGACATGACATAGTCAGGACTCTAATCAGCAACCCACAAGTAGAAGGGATATCACTGACTCAGTGGTAAAGAATCCATCTGCCAATGTAGGAGACACAGGTTTGATCCCCAGGTCAGGAAGATCCCCTGGAGCAGGAAATGGCAACCCACTTCAGTATTCCTGCCGGGATAATCCCATGGACAGAGGAGGCTGGTGGACTGCAGTCCATGGGGTCACAAAAGAGTTGAACATGACTGAGCACACATGCATGCACAATTGTAAAGTCCTCCCTAAAGGGCAGGAACTCCAAGCTGCATATTGGGATTTCCAGCCTAAGTGTCCTTCACCATGAAAACAAGCCCCCAGAACATAGTGAGACTTAGGTTCAGAAGAAACTAGAAAGCTACAGAAAACAAAGACTGCTCTCAAAGGGTGTGCACAAAATTTCACATGTTTTGAATTACAGTGCAGAGGCAGTAGTTTTAAATGAGCCTTAGTCAGACCCATTTGTTCATCTTGGAAACCCTCACAAAAAGAGAAGAATCTTGGGACTCCCCCTGAGGACAGAGATGCTGGCAGCAGTCAATTTGAGCAGCACATTTGACAGCAGTAGTACTAGCACAGGCAAGAACAATTTTGGAATCTTCTCTCTAGCCTAATCAGTGCCAGGAGGTTACCCCCTCTACCAGAAAGTAGGCACTAGCCCAGAACATTCCGGCTGAGTAGACAGTCATGCGCTGACACAACATCACCCACCAGTGAGCCAGCACCAGCTCCATGCCCCTCTCAGGTCCCATGGGAGACTGGGTGCACCAGAAAACTGGGAAAACCAACAGCCTGCAAGATCAGCTCACTTGTAACAGGAACAGACCCCACTTGGTGATCCTAACCACCCATAAAGAAATCTAAGCACCGAAGAATTGATGCTTTTGAACTGTGGTGATGGAGAAGACCCTTGAGAGTCCCTTGGACTGCAAGGAGATAAACCAGTCAATCCTAAAGGAAACCAACCCTGAATATTCATTGAAAGGACTGATGCTGATGCTGAAACTCCAACACCTTGGCCACCAGATGCAAAGAGCCAACTCACTGGAAAAGACCCTGATGCAGGAAAAGATTGAAGGCAAGAGGAGAAGGGGACAACAGAGGATGAGATGGTTAGATGGCATCTCCAACTCAGTGGTCATGAGTTTGAGCAAGGTCTTGGAGTTGGTGATGGACAGGCAAGCCTGGCATGCTGCAGTCCATGGGGTGGCAAAGAGTCAGACACGGAACTAAACCAGCCATGTTTCCTTGAAGTTTTAGGGGACTGCTCCATGGGTACGTTACACTCGAGTAAGGAAGGCATCCAGGCCCTAACCCGTGGAAAGACAATCCAAGACAGTGAACAACTCCCCTCACACCCCTCCCCCCGACCATTATGCTTGTGAATCTCTCGGATCTAAATCTTCTTTTCCAGAAACCAGCAAAAGATAAGTAACTGTATGCGCTGCCAAGCAGTAGAGATTTGGAGATAATTGATTTGTCCTAAATGGTGTTAACTGAGCAGGGAGAGTCTGTGCATTGGCCAAAAATACATCAGGTTGCTTTTTCCTCAATGCAAGTGGCTTGATTAGAGTAAATGCAGATAGGCTTCTGAAAAATGCAATTTGGCTACCAGAACCCACCAGAACAACCGTGGAGCAGGGTAATGTAGGCCCTTCCTGGGGTCACTTGGCTTCTACTTTCCCTGGGCTGCTTAATAACCATTGTTCTCTTGCAGGTATATGGGTCCATGTATCTGATATTGTCTGATGTCCTTTTCTCTCCAAAAGGTTCAGTTCAGTCGCTCAGCTGTGTGTGACTTTTTGCGACCCCATGGACTGCAGCACACCAGGCCTCCCTGTCCATCACCACTCCCGGAGGTTACTCAAACTCATGTGCATTGAGTTGGTGATGCCATCCAACCATCTCATCTTCTGTCATCCCCTTCTCCTCCCACCTGCACTCTTTCCCAGCATCAGTATCTTTTCAAATAAGTCAGCTCTTCTCATCAGGTGGCCAAAGTATTGGAGTTTCAGTTTCAACATCAGTCCTTTCAATGAACACCCAAGACTGATCTCCTTCAGAATGGACTGGGTGGATCTCCTTGCAGTCCAAGGGACTCTCAAGAGTCTTCTCCAACACCATAGTTCAAAAGCATCAATTTTTCATTTCTCAGCTTTCTTTATAGTACAACTCTCACATCCATACATGACCACTGGAAAAACCATAGCCTTGACTAGATGAACCTTTATTGGCAAAGTAAAGTCTCTGCTTTTGAAAACGCTGTCTAGGCTGCTCATAACTTTCCTTCCAAGGAGTAAGCGTCTTTTGATTTCATGGCTGCAGTCACCATCAGCAGTGATTTTGGAGCCCAGAAAAATACAGTCAGCCACTTTTCCCCCATCTATTTGCCATGAAGTGATTGGACCAGATGCCATGATCTTAGTTTTCTGAATGTTGAGGTTTAAGTCAACTTTTTCACTCTCCTCTTTCACTTTCATCAAGAGGCTCTTTAGTTTTTCTTCACTTTCTGCCATAAGGGTGGTGTCATCTGCATATCTGAGGTTATTGATATTCCTCCCAACAATCTTGATTCCAGCTTGTGCTTCATCCAGCCCAGCATTTCTAATGATGTACTCTGCATAGAAGTTAAATAGTCAAGGTGACAATATATAGCCTTGATGCACTTCTTCCCGATTTGGAACCATTCTGTTGTTCCATGTCCAGTTCTAACTGCTGTTTCCTGACCTGAATACAGATTACTCAAGAGACAGGTCACGTGGTCTGGTATTCCCACTTCCTGAAGAATTTTCCAAAGTTTATTGTGATCCACACAGTCAAAGGCTTTGGCATAGTCAATAAAGCAGAAATTGATGATTTTCTGGAACTCTCTTGCATTTTTGATAATCCAGCAGATGTTGGCAATTTGATCTCTGGTTCCTCTGCCTTTTCTAAAACCAACTTGAACATCTGGAATTTCATGGTTCACATACTCCTGAAGCCTGGCTTGGAGAAATTGAGCATTACTTTACCAGCACGTGAGATGAGTGCAATTGTGTGGCAGTTTGAGCATTCTTTGGCATTGCCTTTCTTAGGGATTGGAATGAAAACTGACCTTTTCCAGTCCTGTGGCCACTGCTGAGTTTTTCAAATTTGCTGGCATATTGAGTGCAGCACTTTCACAGCATCATCTTTCAGGATTTGAAATAGCTCAACTGGAATTCCATCACCTCCACTAGCTTTGTTCATAGTGATGCTTTCTAAGGACCACTTGACTTCACATTCAAGAATGTCTGGCTCTAGGTGAGTGATCACATCCTCATGATTATCTGGGTCATGAAGCTCTTTTTTGTACAGTTCTTCTGTGTATATTTACCTCCTCTTCTTAATATCTTCTGCTTCTGTTAGGTCCATACCATTTCTGTCCTTTATCGAGCCCATCTTTGCATGAAATGTTCCCTTGCTATCTCGAATTTTCTTAAAGAGATCTCTAGTTTTCCCCATTCTATTGTTTTCCTCTATTTCTTTGCACTGATCACG